>JADKLZ010077224.1:0-11468 GCA_021533235.1 Biomphalaria straminea | reverse complement strand
AAAAAAAAAACCACAATAGTGAACTGAAAAAGCCCGCAGACCGTAGCTTTTTAGGGAGAAACGTGGCACCACTAAAAGCGTTGAGTCCATTGAGCGTAGGGCTCTCTGTGGAACATATGGAGTAATCAGTTCGCTAAGGTACAAGGGCATCTCATTGTTGTATATACACTGATGACAAAGTGTGGCGACCTTGTACTCGATTCTTGCTTTCACGGGAAGCCAATGGAGCGCGCGCAAGAGCGTAGTAGCAGAATCTCGTCTTGTTTTATTAAGAACTATTCGTGCGGCGTTGTTCTGAATACGTTGCAGCTTGGCTATTTTGTCATCGGGTATACCTGCTAGTACGGCGTTGCAATAGTCAAGGCGGGAGAGTATGAATGCCACAGCTAGCGTTTTTGTAGACTCCGTTGTTAGATATGGTCGGATCTGGCCTAATCTGCGCAGCTGCAGATAAAGACCCTTGCAGAGCTGTCTTATGTGTGGGTCGAAAGATAGTGTTGAGTCAAAGAAAACTCCAAGATTCCGCACTACATGGACATAAGAAACCTGGCAGTTCGTGATAAAAAGAGAATCTGTGCTCTCGACTTTAGAGACGTTGTTCCGAGTGCCAATCTTAATTATTTCTGTCTTGTCTTCATTCATCTTCAGCTTATTCTCAATCATTTTATTTTTTAGGCATTGCAGGATGCGCGAAACATGCGCAAAGAACCTGTTTTCTATACGGCTTTGTAAAAAAACCTCGAAGTCGTTGTTCCTTTAGTATAGTTCCATGGTTTTATGAAGGGAAAATTTGTGATTTGCAAATTAGAGTACTTTACTATACAGCATGAGCAAAGTTAAGTATTCATATCTATTTCAGCCATAACCTATATAAGTATTACAATATTTTCACTAGTTTTTTTTATCTCTTAGCGTTACTGCAATGTCAATTAATCACAATGTTCATTTTTTGTTCTGAAACTGTTTTTTAATTTTAGCTTATTTGGACATTCTGCTGAAAAAATCCCTAATTTCACTAATTCAAAGTTAAAGGCTGAATCCATTACTTCCTTTTTCCAGTCTTTATTTATTTATGCTATGTTATTTTGTGAATGAAAATAGTGCGGATTTGGATACACCATTTTCCTGTCACACCATACTGCGTAAATGGGGAGGCAGTGTAGTTTTGTTTAATCTCTAAGACTGAAGATCATGCAACTTGTCAGATTTCGGAAATCCGAATACAATGGATATACATTTTTTCAAGTTACATAAAGTTACTTCCTTTTTCCAGTCTATATTTATTTATGTCTATGGGCAAAATATTAGGAATAATGAAGCTTTGTACTTTTCAAAACTAAAGATCATAGTTATATATAGACTGAAAATTATGTCCTAGAATTTATAGCTCAATTGCCGCCATCTTTTTTCATCTTTTTCTCACGCAGATGTAGTACATAAAATGTATTTGACTCTTCCCAAATGAAAATAACATCCTACGACCAGTCTATATTTATTTCTGTCTATGTTGTACCCATAGACATAAATAAATATCTATGATGTAGCCTTTGTAACTTTCTCTATAGAGAAATCACTTTTGTATTTTCTTTTACAGAAAAATTGGGCTATTCGCGTCTGACATATATTTAATTTTTATGTTCAGCAACAAACCCTATTGCTTGTGCATATATCTAGATCTAGAGTCTAGATATTTTAATAAATAAATGTAGAGCTACTATTCTAATTTTGATGTAGATCTAAATGTACATTTATGTCTAATCATGATCTCTGATACTTATAGTTTATAGGCCTACTTAGACCTACTTACTTAGATCTTATAGGTTACTATATGTAGATGGTTTACCCAAGTAAAAAAATGATTATGTATAAATGCAATTACTATTTTAATTTTATGTAGATCTAGTTCTAGAATATAATAAATATAAATGCCATAGTATCATAATCAGTCAATGACTATAAGCACTTCGAACTCATGTTATCTATATCCAACGAAATCTGAAATATAAAGACTTATAAGGATTGGTCTTATATTAAGACATTTATTAAAATTAGATTTATTTGATTAAATTAGGTAAAATATACCTAAGTTCACTAAACTTTCTTGATCTATCAGTTTAAGAGAGAATTTAAGGCTCATTAAGATGATCTAGATCCTAGAATTAGATCTAACATTTAGCCTTCGCGAGATGTTTTGCTTTGCGCATGTGTGACCTTTCGGTCTTGTCTCTTGTAAGCATTGCTATATGACCTGGATCCATGAAAATGTAATAAATAGAGTTGGATATCTTTTTTTAAGGTCTTTACTTTGTTTTATGGCTACTCTACATATGTTAGTTTACCAGTTAGTATCCAAGAAACATGTATGTTAATTTTTTTTTAATTGGTCAAATGGTTTTGCTTTTCATGCGTGATATAGGTCTACATACATACATAGATATGCCTTACTTTCTGCTTTAAATTATAGATTTATGTCACCGTTATTTTTATGATTTACTTGCAAAAAAAAATATCACAATATTTATTTATTTGTCCATTTCAGTCAGACACTAAAGAGAATGTAACTGAAGTATTTATTGTACCTAGTGATAGCAATCAAGTGACAAACACATACCAAAGTGATGATCATTTAATGAAAGATTCTTTGAAGAAGAGGCTTACTGAAGAACAAGACTATTTTAGGGTAATTAGTAAAGCTTATTATCTATTTATTTGATTGTTTCAATTGATGTTTATAGTTGAACAAATCTAACTAAATTTTTGCTTGCAATCCTTTTGAAATTATGTTTATTTTATAATTGAACGTGTTAATTGCACAGATACAAGGTTTAATAACAGATTACATAATGTTTATTTTTTATAGCATTGGAATCTGTGAAATGATGCTATTTATTTACTGTGACAAAATGTCCGCTGAACAAAAACTATTGTTTTTTTAGGAAACGTCAGCGCTTGCGCTATTTTAGCGTTATCATCATAGGAAACCTTGGGCCTTAGGTCTCTTTTCTTTGCTTCTTTTGTGGGCTTTCTTTGCCTCTTTTTTTTTCTGGCTTTACTGCATCTTTTGTGGGTCTCTTTTTTTCCTTTCTCTTTTAGATCAATTTTATGTCTATAAAATTATGTATATTATTGGATACTAATAATAATATAACTTCAATATATGTAATTTGTAAAACACTTTTATCCGAAGAAAAAATATGAAAATGAAATATTCTCCAGCACTTCCGGTATGTTTGCGGAGTACACTGCAGCAAGGGTTCCTAAAGAAAGAGGGGAGTTAATGTCATAATAATCTTTTCCCCTCCTTAGAAACAATTTTTGATTGCCTCCCTTGAGACTCAGAAGACCATTTCGTCATAGTCAATGTGGCTATCATATCTGTTAGAGCCTCTGCCCTCGACGCGTCCCGAGACATGACTTTAAAATGCGCTCCTCTTTCCTTAGCACTTTTGGGGCTCTAAAATGCCTTACTTCTTTTCTATCATTTTGTCTGCCTCCTCTTACTCTTGTCTGCCTTCATTAACCATCACTCTGTATACTTATCATTTAAAACCTCACAATGTCCTGGACCAGTCCATTTGCCGTGGACTGAGACGGGTAAGGGGGGATAAAGAGATCCTGGTGTTTGAGTTGGTGACTATCTGAGGACGGACCACCGCAACACAATACTTTGGCTCCGAGTTTCCCTAGACCTGAGGCCCAGACAGCTCGCTCTGGGTCAACCGGCTGGTCATGCCGAGCTACCAGCATAGGTCCTGCTAAAGAACAGATTCTCTGTGCTCGCTGATGAGAGCATGGAGACCGAACAGCATGTCCAAACCAACACTTCGGGAGAACCCGGAGTCACCATGTCTGATACAGGTTCTCCTCAGAGAACCCAGTCAGACACCCCAACCTCTACTGAATCAGAGGTTGACAAACTCCCTAAGGGGAGAACTCAAAACGGAGAGGATGACCGAGGTGAGAGAGGAGGAAGTAGCCTCCGCTCTAACCAGAGGGATCCCTCCTCTCCAGAGAGAAGGACTCCCCCCAGGAGGGGGGTGTCCTCCTCCCCAACCAAGCAGAAGTCAAAAAAGGTGACAGGAATAAAGGGAAACCCCTGCGGGGGCCTCCCGAGGCCTAATAGCTCCAAGTAGGTCATTTAGAATAAGCCATGGATTCCAGAATTGTACAGTGGAACTGTAGAGGCCTCAAGGCTAATAACGAAAAAGTGCAGCTACTGATGGACTCTGAGGCTCCTGTAGCTGTTTGCTTACAGGAAACATTTCTGAAAGATAGCATCAGTTTCCGAAGCTACATTGCTTACAGCAGGAATGTTGAGGATGCAGAAAGAGCATCGGGTGGAGTCTGTATCCTTGTGAAGGACAACATCCCCCATGAGAGGGTAGAACTACAGACTACGCTACACGCCGTAGCAGCTAGGATAACCTTACACAAGGTTATCACTTGCTGCAGCCTTTATCTACATCAGGCGCTCGATTGGACCCAGCAGACATGGAGGACCTGTTGAGGCAGCTCCCTCGGACATATATTATCCTTGGGGATTTCAATGCTCATAACACAATGTGGGGATCCAACAGTACGGACACAAGAGGTCGTATGCTGGAGGATATCCGACCACTTGCACACAGGAACTGGATCCCTCACGTGCATTGACCTCACCGTATGTGTCCCCGGACGTCTGGACGACTTCAAATGGTCAGTTAGTAATGACCTACGGGGAAGTGATCATTTCCCAATCATCATTACTAACAATCTCCCCTCAATGGGACGACCTCAGCGGTGGAAACTAAACAAGGCCGATTGGGAGCAATTCCAAAAAAAGATGCTCAGAGGATATCACAGAAAGTATCCTCGATGAGCAGAACCCAGCTGATATTTTTGCTATCAAGCTACTCGACATTGCCAGAAAAGTTGTCCCCCTAATCTCCGCAAATCCAAAACGGCCCAGCAAACCATGGTTTGATACAGCTTGTAAAAGTGCTATTGGCGATAGGAAAAAACGACTGGCTGCATTCATAAAGAATCCTTCCCAGGAAAACCTCAAGCTATTTAGGATAGCTAGAGCAAAGGCTAGACAAATCATACGGTCAGCCAAAAGGAATTCCTGGAGAAGCTTTGTCGGCAGTCTGGATGCCAAAACGTCTGCTAGAGCGGTCTGGAAGGCAGTAAGGCGAATCAAAGGGAAAGAATCAAATGCAATAGGGCATTTGAAAAACCAAGGACGAACTGTCACGTCCCCCAGAGAAATAGCTGACTGCCTTGCATTCTCAATAGCAGAAAAATCATCCACTGCACACTACACGCCAGAGTTCCAAAAAGTCAAAACCAGGGAGGAAAGACATCCCATTGACTTCAGGTCAGAGAACAATGAAGACTACAACAAACCGTTCTCGCTTGAGGAACTGAGGGACTCGCTGGACAAGTCACATGACACAGCGCCTGGAGAAGATGAAATCCATTACCAGTTCCTCAAGCACCTTCCCGAACCCTCTTTGCCAGTCCTGCTAGGGGTCTATAACTGTGTGTGGCAAACAAGCGCTTTCCCAAACAGCTGGAGGAAAGCCACAGTTATACCGATACCTAAACCGAGAAGAGACGGCTCTGACCCAGCTAACTATCGACCAATAGCTCTAACAAGCTGCATCTGCAAAACCATGGAAAGAATGATAAACAGTAGGCTGGTCTGGTACCTTGAGAGGAACAACTTGATCTCTAAATACCAGTGTGAATTTCGGCAGGGGCGGACAACAACCGACCACCTCGTAAGGCTGGAAGCCTACATCAGAAATGCTCTACTCAGACGAGAACATCTTGTAGCTGTATTCTTCGATATAGAAAAGGCCTATGACACGACCTGGAAATATGGCATTCTACGTGACCTGGAGCTTATGGGGCTTAAGGGACACCTCCCCAGTTTTGTAGGGGCATTCCTGAAGGACCGAAAATTTCAGGTCCGAGTGGGCACCTCCACCTCTGACACTTTTGAACAGGAAATGGGCGTACCCCAGGGCAGCATCCTGTCAGTCACCCTGTTCAACATTAAAATTAACAGCATCATTAATGCTCTATCCCCTGGCATAGAGTGCTCTCTGTATGTTGATGACTTTGTCATTTTTACTTATGGGAAAAATATGAACACCTTAGAAAGAAAATTACAGTTAAATTTAAACAAAATTCAAAATTGGGCAAATGATAATGGTTTTAAATTTTCGGACTCCAAAACAGTTAGCATGCATTTTTGTAATTTAAGGGGGCTTCACCCAGACCCTGAATTATTTATAAACAAAAAGAGAATCCCCGTTGTAAAAACTACAAAATTTTTAGGCCTCACCCTTGACTCCAAATTTAATTTTCTCCCCCACATTAAGGAACTTAGAAAAAAAAAGTCAAAAGTCGTTAAACATACTTAGAGTACTCAGCCATACGGACTGGGGGGCTGACAGAGACACCTTGCTGCTGCTGTATCGAAGTCTAATCCGATCCAAGTTGGATTATGGATCCATGATATATGAAGCAGCAAGGAAGTCTTATCTTAAGATACTGGAACCAATCCAAAATGCTGCCCTGCGTCTCTGTCTCGGCGCGTTCCGCACGTCACCAATCCCAAGTCTACATGTGGAGGCTGGAGAGCTCCCCATGGACATAAGGATGAAAAAGCTTGCAATGCAGTACATAGTAAAGCTAAAATCCAACCACACAAACCCTGCTTTTGACCCTGTATTCCATCCCAGAGATGCTGAACTATACATTCGAAGGCCTAACGTCATACAGCCGTTAGGCCTTCGAATGAGAGATTCCGTCCAAAATTTAACCCCACCCATTGACCAAATTTCTAAAATAGAAACCCCACAAAACCCTCCTTGGCTAACTAGTAGACCCAAATTAAATTTATCCCTCCTTAATTTTCAAAAACAAAACACAGATCCAACCCAATTACAAGTCCACTTTAGGGAACTGCAGGAGAGCTACGGAGATTGTGGCACCATCTACACTGACGGATCCAAAATGGATGGAAAGGTCGCGTGTGCCTGCTCCTTTCGGAGCAAAACAATCTCCCGTAGACTCCCTGATGGATGCTCCATCTTAACGGCCGAATTGCATGCACTGTCGCTTGCACTTATGGCCGTTAAAGCATCAGAAAGGAGAAAATTTATAATCTGCTCCGACTCCAAATCTGCATTGCAAGCTTTGGGGCGGATGAAGACTGACATCCCATTGGTACTAAAAAGTGCCTAAAGCTGCTGGACCAAATAACAGCCAGCCATAGGGATGTCACCTTCATCTGGGTCCCCTCCCATGTAGGCATAGAAGGAAACGAAGCCGCAGACAGAGAAGCAAAGAGAGCCCTAAATCAAACAGTGTCAGAAACCCAAATTCTCTACTCGGACCAGAGACAAAGTATTGCCACTGCCACCTATCAAGAGTGGCAGGACCGATGGGAGGCTGAGACTCACAACAAACTCAGGCAGATCGTGACGGATATACGGTGGCTCCCCACATCAAAGGGTCTGACAAGGCGTGGTAGCACGACTATGTCTAGACTTAGGATTGGCCACACCTACATCACACACTCTTTTGTGCTGAAGAGAGAGGAGCCCCCACTTTGTGAATGTTGTGACTCTCGCCTCACAGTGGAACATATCCTCATTGACTGCCCCAGATAGCAGGATGTCAGGGAGAAGTTTTTTATAGCCACTGACCTACAAATACTGTTCGACAGTGTCGACCCTGGGAAGATACTGGGCTTTATCCGGGAGGTGGGGCTGACTGCGAGGATCTGATTTGTGAGTCTGTAGTTACGTACTATTTACACTAGATTTTTATCAAATATTTAAAATTTTTACCTGTACTGTTTTAACTGTAAATAGACCTTGATTTTAATGAGCTAATTATATGGACTTTGGCCCCTTTGATTAGGGAGAGTGGTCCTTAAGGGACTGCAGGCACGACATGGCCTATACTGTGCCGATGTGCCTAAAACTAAAACTAAAGTTAGGCTGAACTCTATATATTTTACAAATTGTTACATTTTGTTCCGTTTGAAATCATATTGCATAACTTATTGTTTCACTAATTGACAAAAACGTTACAACATCGTAACTACTGTAACTGATGAAATTGTTTATCTTCAAATATTTACTAATTGGGTTATTTTAATTAATATCTTCTATGTAATATTGATCTTTTAAAAATAAAGAAACTAAGTCTCCTTTTTTTTTTTCAGTTTCAGTTAAAACAACAAATTTTACGCCATTCTGAAACAATGGAATCTGCTAGAATCAAATCTGAAGAAACAATAGAATGTCTTAGAAAAAAGCTAAATACATTACAAGTAAGTTATATATATATATTTTCTTTTTGAATCAATGGGATTATTACCTTCTGTACAGCATAAACTTTTAATGATTTTAAAAGCAATCGTTTGGAATAGTACACTGCAGGACACATTAAACTAATGTTTGCTTGAATAATACCGGCGTGCTTGTAGTTTACAAAAAGATTCATGTTGTTTTGTGTATTTCGGGTTAGATGTTATATAGCGACAATAACGTCATTATAAAAACAAAGACTAGGATGAATTGTGTCCTAAAAGGTTAATAGGTAAGTGTGTTTAGAAGCAGTCAAATTTTGCTTATGAAGAAGTTTTTGTATCACATACATCATTGTATTTTCTTGAAGCGTAACAGGATATTGCGCTATAGACAACTAAAAATGCTTTTCTGATCTTAGTATATAGGGAAACAAAGGAGTTCTGAGCATCCGTTTCTCTCTCTTGCTCTTAGATATTTTGACAAAGATTATATCAACTCACTCTGTATATGTCTCTCTGTGGCCAAAAGTTTGTACACGTTATTTCTCCGACACTCAATCTCGGATCAAGATGAATTTTTTTAAACATTATTTCTTTAACCTGACAACACAAGAATCAATAAAAAAAAACAATTAGTTAATTAATTTACGGTAATAAATTACTTTGTTAATCCTGTTACTATTGAAGAAAATACAATACTGTATGTGTTATCTCAAAAAAAAAAAAAGGAAAGCAATAGTGTCTGACTGAAGTGGTGGTATAAACCGAATCAGTCCCCTTTTCAATGGAAAGAAATAGTACTTGAGTGAAGTGGTGGTATAAGCTGAATTATTCCGCAATTACAAGGCTTATTAAAGATTCAATTACTTGACTGATCCAAACTAATTAATATTATCTTTGGTTTTTTAATTATTTTTATTTTTGTAATTTATTTATTAATTGGTCACAACTTTAAAAAAGGTGTCAAAGTTGTCTTTTTTTTTTGCAAAGTGCACATTGATCTTCCATTGAATTTCTCTGTAATTTTTCCCCCAAGATTTTGTTTGAAAACAACCCAACTAAAAGGCCATGGTCTGAGGAAATCAGAAAAAATCCCTCTTATGTAAGTGTTATTATTCTTATGTTTAAGCATTTAAGAGATTACACTAAGTTGAATTGAAAATGTGTGTATATGTTAACTGAAATGTCAAATCTCGTGATGTCAAATCTCGATCATATCAAATGTGCTTGAAAATAAATTTTTTTCCACGTCGCTGGCCAACACCAGATGTTCTGTAGATTGCTATGTAATACTGAATAGCTTTGAAGTAAAAATACTTTTCAGTTTGTCTGTTGCGTTTTTTTTTTAAATGAATGTTTTGCTTCTGCCACTTCTGTGACTTTTTATTATTCTGAGAGCGGTTTCATTGTGAGAATTAATCCTCTGCTCGTTCGAAGTAGAACGTCTTGTAGCAGCCGTTTTGGCGCAATGGTGGTTTTGGCGCCGGACCATTAGGTCCATTTTTTACACTAATTAAACTTGTTCACTTATTATGTCTTCAAAAGTAATGTGTGTGATTAACTGCATTTAAAAAAAGCAATATCTTTTTTGTCCATTAGATTTTGTTTAGTTGTGTGGGTTGTTAATATCTATTTTTGTCAATTAGATTTAGTTTAGTTGTGTGGGTTGTTAATATCTATTTTTTCCCATTAGATTTAGTTTAGTTGTGTGGGTTGTTAATATCTATTTTTGTCCATTAGATTTGGTTTAGTTGTGTGGGTTGTTAATATTTATTTTTGTCCATTAGATTTGGTTTAGTTGTGTGGGTTGTTAATAGTGTCCAAATATAAGATGAAACAATGTTGGATACAAACAAGGTTACAAAGACAGTTTGTGTGGAAACACAAACTTAAAATCGGCCCCCGAGGTGGTCCACCCAGGCAGGTTTAAATTTTTAGAAAGAACATCCGAATGAAATTATATCAAAGATAAATGACAGATCTTATTTAAGTGCCCAAGCGGTCAAAATATACATCTTCCGTGCTTTGATCTCTCAATGTTAGCCTTGTAAAGCCGATGTTCAAGGCAACAGCCACATCTCTTTTTATGACTTACTTTTGTAGAACAAAATGAAACGTGAAATGCTATGCAATGTATAACATTATTGTCTTAAATTAGGTTTCATTTATATTGCATACTAATTAGGTTTTTTTTTTCTCTTTAAATACTGCTTGCATAAAATATTTTTAAAAATTAGATTTTGAGCTTTTAGAAAAAAAAAGTAACCGTTGCATCAGAACTTTGAATGATCTATATTATCGTGATGTCACCTCCACCATTTACCTTCTTTGTACCAAGCTAACTGTGCAGGATCCGCCATTGATGAGACGGTCCCTTGAGGAACAGCGCATGGATTATGACTGTGCTGTGGAAGCTTTCGTGCTACTCCGCGCCGTGCAAGAGGTGGACTCTCGTCCACCCGTGGGCACTCTCACGGGAGTCCTGTTTGTTACCCTTTCGCCTAGCCACTTCCTCTAGTGAACCGTTTCCACGCGAGCGCCACGTTGAGGCAGGGTAACGTGCTCCCGAGTGAGGGAACCTGCCAATATCGTAGTCTCGTGTAGAAATCTGACCTATCATAGTGCGCTAGATGTTTAGTCAAACCTTTTATTAAAACTTTGTTCTTAAGGCTTGGAGAGAATATATCCTATAGTATAGCATAGAGAAAAATTCTCTTTTAAAATGATTGTTGTGAGAACTTGTAGCGTAAAAACGGCTGTGACTAGAGTGTACGTATTGTTTTCTCTAGGCATGTATTTCTGTTAGAAGGTAGATCATACAGCAAGTAGAACAAGAAAAACATACAAAATACTTTTACACACAAAAAAATAATTAACAACTTAAAGATAATTTGCTAGTACCAGGTGACCGACCCACCCTATATGAATTAAAAGAAGAATATATACCCGAAATCATTTTGGAAATATTTGTGTAACTGCCGAAATGAACGCTCGGGTAAAGACTAGCAATCTTAAGAGTTGCTTTTGTTCTGTTCAATATGTAATAGGCCATTAGAATAGAAAGACGCCAACAACCACAGCTCAGGTCGTGTCGTTTTACATTGCATCTTTTGGCAAGGAAGAAAGTCTTTGCAGTGTAACTTCTCAAATGGTTACT
>JADKLZ010077025.1:0-10065 GCA_021533235.1 Biomphalaria straminea | reverse complement strand
TGACCTTTACTTACATCATCTGCCCTATAGACCACAAGGTCTGAAAGAGGAACTATTGATATATGTGTGGCACGATTCGCCAGTCTTATTATTCTTATTTTATTGGATTAAACATTGTCTGCAACTACGGAGTTCCTTCATTTGCTTATACATGTGAGTTAAGATCGTAGTACATAGTAATGTTGCACGACTACCAAAGTAGTCCGGATAATAATCTCATAATTCTAGACCAAAAGAGGTCTCTTCACACAGTCAGTCATACACGCCATCCATCAGATTGACAAGTTCCATTAATCTAAATGAGCACCTCATCTCCAAAGAGGAAGGAATTTGCTTAGTGAAAACTATATGGCACCTTATTTTTATAATTGACTCTTGAAACTTTAGGCCGATAGAAGCTCCCCTCTGGTGGTCTGTCTGATCAATTGTTCTGGAAGGGGTCCAAGCAAGTGTCTTTTTATCACATCCCTATTACCAGTGGCTCTAAATCCAAGATGCTTGGGTCTAGAGAGAGGCTGAGCACATCATGGACTTCCACCATTTTCGTTTAATGCACCACACTAACCGTGTGAAGGTCTGCCTTAGGATCCGCCCCTTGTGGAACAGCATGTGAATTAGGATAAGGTTGTTAGGCTCTATTTAAATCCCCGGCCAGCGCAGTGAATAATGTTAAGCCCCCGAACAAGAGTCTTGTTAAATACTCTATTGGCCTGGTTGTCCCCTAAAGCAACTGTTTCCATCTGGTGCGACTATGAGGCTGGGTAGCATAGCCCGTAAGCCTCTTTTTAAAACATTGACCTAGAAATGTATGAATTTAACATCGCCATTACTTCAAAGAAAATAGCTACCTTACATAGTACAAAGTACATCTTGTAACAAGGAAATATCAACAAAAAGCTATGTAAAGCATTTGGCTTCAGAACCAGAGGTCCAGGGTTTGATTCCTGGTGAACACTGGTATTTTAATTTTGAGATCTTTGGGTGCCTCTGAGTCTGTTTCTGTGGCCCACCTTAAACAGGGGGTGTCATGTTGCCAGCATAACAACCAACTGCCTTTACTTTTGCCCAACTAATGTCTGGGACTTAGAGGCACCCAAAAGATTCTGAAATAAAAAATCCCAGTCTTCACCAGGATTTGAACCCAAGCACTTTACCGATCAGCAACACCCCCATTAGAGTTTTATAAGTAACTCTGTAAATCTATATTAAAAATTGAAATTTCTGGTTTAGACTTTATTTATTTTGTTCTCAGTTTACTTAATTTACTCTTAACATTATGATATTAACATCAAGTCTACATTCAAATATCATTTCCTAATTGTATATCTAGTATCATATAGTTTTATTGTTGAACTCTCCAGAAGAATTGTTTGTTTCACTGTGGCTCTCTAAACCTTTAGGTTAAGATAACCTCCAGACTTTTCCCTGTGGACTCGAAATGTAATCAAATCTTTAACAAGACACTAAATGTCAGACTCAAAGAAGTTTTTTGTTCGTTTCTAAATTTAGCGTAGAGAAAGTAAATTGAAGAAACAGCTGGAAGCCTTGCACAGCAAGAGACAGGAAGTCAGGCTGCTTAGATGTCGCAACAACGTCCCAACAGTGGCAGTTGTTGGTTATACCAACTGTGGTATGTTCCTTGATTACACTATGTTCCTGTAACTGACACAAATATTCCTAGTTTAAGACATTGATATCACACTTACGGAATTTAAACTTAATATTAATAAGGCTTGTCTAATAGAAATGTACAAGACTACTACTTTATGATAACTTCATTCAAAGCTTGATCTTCAAACTTATTTTAAGTAGCAGTTAAAAAATGATTCCCCATTTATCCCAATTCCATCCTCAAGGAAAAAAAAACAAATGGATATCAAAATAAACAGTGAATGGAAAACTTCAAGAGAGAATAAATCTAAAAACACAAAGTCTTTTTTCTACAATTTTGTCTCCTTTCCACTATTTTACTCCATCTTGCTAATAAGTCCACAAGCCAATAAATACAAGGCTGTTTTAAACACAAAATGTTCTGTTTCTGATTTTCCTTAAAAAATGATAATTATTTACTAGCCCAAAATCCTGCAGCACAGCTGGGGATAACTGGGGGCAGGTTTTGAACTCAGGACCATAGTGACTATATCATACCACACAACCAGGCAGCCCCCCTTTTTTTGTCCTTGCCAATCAGACCCTTTAAACTTACATTTGAAACTTGACCTAGTTCTGTAACTAAGTGAAATCTAACTTCCCAAACAAAGGAAATAATTATCTTGTAAAAGGAAGATTTTTTTCTATTCAATTTTTTATTACTGACATTTTGTCAGAATGTAATTTAAAAAAAAAAAAAGATTAATAAGGCAACATGGGAAGTGAAGTAAAAAAAAAATAAAAAATGAAAGCTCTATAATTATTTGTATTGTTATGACATGATTAGAACATAGATTTATTTCGGGAATAATTAAGTGATAAGTTTTACTTAGTGACGGAAGTGACGAATAGTGAGATTAAAAATAAGAACGCTTTAAGTCGACTCAAAAGACAAGACGTTGATCTTGATTAAGGCTACAGAAAGACAAAGACGGTTCCCTTCTTGGTTATTAAACGTTATTTATCATTGAATCGATCGTCGACTTACTATTATTGTTCGGCCTTTGTTGGTGTTTGAGTTGTGACAATTACCTCCTGTACAACACCGCGAATAGGCACGCAACAGTATTAAGTGGGTCCTTCTTGAATTTCACATTTTTTAAAGTTCATTTCTGATGTCTTTTTTAGAGTGAAGTCCTAAAAAGATTTTTTTTTCTATTTTGTCAATCAAGGGAAGACGACTTTGATCAAAGCTCTGACAGAAGATGAGACCTTGACCCCTGAGAACAAACTGTTTGCTACCCTGGATGTGACTGCTCATCAGGGACTGCTGGCCTCCATGATGAAAGTGACCTACATAGACACAGTGGGTTTTATCTCAGACATGCCCATCACTCTGCTAGATGCCTTCAGGGCAACCCTTGAAGACGCTCTTATGGCGGTATGTATTCTTTCTGAAGAGGAGAATTAGAGATAAAATTTATTCTGTGCATATTATATATGCATAAACTTTGTAATACATTTAACAATCATTAGTGTTCTTTTTTTATTTATTATACTTAAGAAGAAACAATCATATCACATATGGGCAAAGTAAGTAAGAAATCAAACAAAGCCTTAGGGCTTATTAAAAAAACTTTTTATCTAACCTTTGTTAGAACAACATAAAAAAATGGGTTCTCCATTTCGGGCTCCTCAGCTCAACAAAAAAAATAGGCTAGAAGAACAGACGCTAAATAGAGCAATGAGTTTTAAAACAGATGAACATTCATATAACAGCATTAGTGAAATCATTTAATTTAGAGACACTTGAGACAGAAGACTAAAAAAAGTAAGTAGCAAATACAAAAATTACTGAATTATAACTTACAAATACAAAAACACAACCTTATAAATACCAAGAAAGAAACAGCATAAAAGCCAATTTCTTATTCCATTTACTGAAACAAATTCCTGTAAGCTCCTTTTCTTTTTGAGTGCCATAGAGCAAGGAACAGGTTGCCCAAATCAGCCAAGAAAACCAATGACCTAGCAGAGTTTAAGTCATTAACTTAAACACTACTGATTTAACACATGGAAATGTCTAGGATGTAATTTCTTATTTGAAGTAATGTCTGTAAATATAAGATTGATTATAGTAATACTTTTCACCACTCAGTGAATCATTCATTTCTGTAGCATGCATTAATGCTTTGAAATACAATCTTTAATATGTCTCTCACATTTTGTAATGCTGTGGTGAGTCTGCAAAGTCAATAAAATATATATAATCTTTTAACATTTCAAAACTTCAGTGACTCTCAGTTGAGTCCTATAAGATCAAAGTTTGTCATGTAGTCAGAATAATTACTTGGTCATGGTGTTTGTTTCCTGAACTGTCTTTCTGACTTATCGATGGTCTCGAATTCAAACCTTCCCTGTTTCCATCTCCCGCCATCCTGCAGGAGGTTTGGACTATGAAGTAAATTACATTTAACTCTGGTGGAACATACAAAACATGTAAAATATTTGACAAACATTGCTACCTTTAACCCTGTTGGAACATACTAAACATGTAAAAAAAAGCATTTGACAAACATTGCTACATTTAACTCTGGTGGAGCATACTAAACATGTAAAGCATTTGACAAACATTGCTACCTTTAACTCTGGTGGAACATACAAAACATGTAAAACATTTGACAAACATTGCTACCTTTAACCCTGGTGGAACATACGAAACATGTAAAACATTTGACAAACATTGCTTATGAAAAGAAAAGTTCAGACAAGACCATGCGAGAACGCAGCTATCGATGCCAGAAAAGTTTAACTCAGGACACCAAAATTAGACAAGTTTGATATTCTTTCAACATTTAAGCCTTTTATTAATAGTGTAAATAATTGAAGTCAAACATGTTCAGGATCATTTGTACATGTTCATGAATTCTGCTGAAATAAATAACAAATATTGTAACAATCAATTCACACCTTGTGGTTTAACAGTCCGATCATAAAACTATATATATAAGTATCTGCCGTCATCCAAAACTTTTGCTCACACTAACACAACTCCAAAACAGGCAACACTGACACCCTATAAGAAATAAACACGAAACTCAACGACTACTTGAAGACTAGAAACAGTAACTACAACCTCCTAGAAAATAGAGATGTAACAAACAAAGATACTCACCCTAAACAGGCGTGCAAAAATCCTACAGAAATATTAAGTCCAAGAAAATAGTACTAAAGCTGCCCATTAATTTCACCAAACTAAGAATCTTGTATGGACCAAACACGCGTCCATTTTTTCAACCAACTTCAGGGGGTGAACCGTCTCATGAACAAAGAATTCCACTAAAAATCGCCTGACTATGACATAGTGTAATGTATGGAAGTGAGACGTGGACACTGACCATGACATCTGAAAATTTACTCAATACTTGGGAACGGAAAATCCTCAGAAAAATAAAATCTATGGTGCCATACAGGATGAAACAGGGTGGAGGACACGCACCAACCATGAGATTTATCAACTATATGAGGACCCACCAATAGTGACAGAAATAAAAAAGAACAGACTACGTTGGGCAGGACACCTTGAAAGAATGCCAGATAACAGGGGAGCGAAGATCGTATACCGACAAAAAACAAAAGGCAGGCGACCCAAAGGCAGACCCCGAATGCGTTGGATTGATGATGTGGAAGCAGATCTGCAACAGCTTGGGGTTAGGGCGTGGAGACGAAAGGCCCAGGAGAGATCCGAATGGAAGAATGTGTGCAAGCAGGCCAGAGCCCTTCAAGGGCTGTAGCGCCACTGGGATGGATGGATGACATAGTGAACTAATCAAGACAAAAATACAAGGCGCTCAAAGTACAAGGTTTACCAGTAGAGAAAAAACAACTTTATTGTCCAAACTACTTGTGACAGTTCATACAAGAATATATTTTGTATTGATCTTCATGCTCAGTTGATCTCAAAATGTCTATGATATAAAATAACTTGGTAGACTTGCATTTCAAATTTTTGTTTTTACTTTCAGGACTTAGTAATCCATATCCGTGATGCCAGTCATCCAGACCGGAAGCTTCAGATTATCTCTGTCCATAAAACATTGGAAAATCTTTTGTCTGAGGAGAAAAAGAAAAATATGATTGAAGTTTACAACAAAACAGATTTACTGTCACCAGAGTGAGTAGTGAAATATTTATTGGCATTAGCAGACGCAGGCTTCAACTGGCTTGATTTATATTTACATTAGAATACATAGGCTCATAGTAGCTTGATTTATTTTTACATTAGCAGACATAGGCTTACAGTAGATTTAATTTATTTTTACATTAGCAAACGTAGGCTTACATTGGTTTGGTTTATGTTGGCATTAGCAGACGTAGGATTACAGTGGCTTGATTTATGTTGTTATTAGCAGATGTAGGCTTAGGTAGCTTGGTTTATGTTAGCATTGGCAGGAGTAGGCTTACAGTAGCTTGATTAATAATGACATTAGCTGAAGTAGACCTTCTGTTTACTAGAAATGCTACACCTAATAACCAAAATCAACACCAACACTCTAACATCAGGTTCATGAGGGAATTTATTTACACACTTAGCTAACACATGTAACACATAAGATTCCAACATTCGCTCCCCTAGTCAAGGGGAATCATTCAAGATAATCAATAAAACAATATCAACACCCACAGTAGCTTGATTAATGTTGACATTAGTTTAAGTAGGTTTACAGTAGCTTAGTTATGTTGGCGTAGGTAGGAGTAGGCTTAATAGTAGTTTGATTAATAATGACATTAGCTGAAGTAGACCTACAGTAGCTTGATCAATATTGACATTAGAAGAAGTAGACTCTCAGTCCCTTTAACTACTTTAAGGGCATCAATCCTCGGCTAGAAGTGTAATGGTCCACTCAGCTTATGTAACAAAAGAAATGACCACAAAATGTGTATAGTTCTTATCTGCTTCTAGCATCAGGCTTAGGCTCAAGTATCAATTTGATCTACTTAAATATGCACAGGAATTTTTCCACTCCAAAAAGGAATCTAGTTGAATTGTGGGAAATAAGTTATCACATTATTTTACTACATTTATGAGGCAATGAGTAACCTTTGTACAGCATAACTTGGCTTGGCTTGGCTACCTAGAAAGGGGCTCGAGGTTCGACACCCGCTTGGGGCAGAGTTGTGTTTACTGAGCGCCTGAAAGCAGCATGGAAAACCAACTCCTAGATACCCCCTCCCCCCCACTAGTCCACAAACGAGATTGGACCGAAGCGCTTATAGCACACTATAAGCATGAAAGTAGCGCTATATAAAAGCTACAATAATAATAATAATATTTCTATTGTGATGATGTGTTGACATATGGATACAATTAGAACATAATTATCTTCTTCTTTGATGGAACGTCTGTCATATAATATATAAGATGATGTATGCAAACAAATTTCTATATCCCTACTAGCCAGAAACCGTGTATGGTAATGGTAATGATCTTCAGCTTTGTAGTTGTTTTTTTGGCTTAGGCTGCTAGGTTTTTTAAGCATCAACTTCCAGATTATGGAATGATATAAGAGTATACATAGTTCGTCCATCTTGGTTCGATGATGACCACTTTGTCATCCAGGGGGCTGAGGGCTTTTCACTGGGGTTTTATGCCTCCTCATGTGGCTGGTGAGACCTATGCGAGCCCGGAATGTTCGGCTGCACTCTGGGCATGTAATTCCAGCTGGAGCTAGTGTCATTTGCCTTGCTTTCCTTCTCTGGCGTTTTACTTTCGCCAGCGTTGTTCTTTTTTCCTCAGCAACCTGTGTGCCGGATCTCACAGCGCGCGCCATGATACTCTGTCATGTGCCTCTGTCTCCCAGGTGCCTGGGTCAATGTTGAACTCCTTTAGAGAAGCTTTGAGGCTATAAGAGTATGGGAACCATATGGATGTTTACAATTTGCATTTAACTTAAATTTAATAGAGCAGGACCAAAAGGTTAATGTGGGATGGGTATTATTGTTTTTTGTTTTTTTTTTTGTGTCATAAGCTTCTATCCCTTTTAATGTTTGACCTTAGGTATTTGAATATGTGAACTTTCTCCAGTGGTTATTTCTCTTGATTTATGGAGTATTTGGTGTTGCTTTGGCCACAAATAAATGCTGTACTCTTTTTAGTTCTTGTTTGTGAAATGTTTTGTTTTACATGTTTCGGAAATTCCTTCAGAGTTGAAGATAGTTATTTCCTAGTCCAAACCTGCCACAGGACGACGGGGGATGGGAGCGGCAGGGTTTGAACCCGGGACCATCGGTAAATCGAAACGACAGTCCAGCGTGCAAACCGCTTGACCAGGCAGCCATCCTGGTTCTGGTCTCCATGTGACAGGTGGCTGCATGGTTATGTTGTGTGTGCTCTGGACTGTCATCACTATGATCCAGGGGTTCAAACCCTGCCTGCAATCCTTCTCTACTGTCAGGGTTCAAATATATATATTCTTGTCTTGTTCCTGTCTTGTGTTTGGTTCCTCAGACTCGCTAGGGTGTTGCTGATTATTCACTTCCAATTAATTAATACTTGCTATACTAATACTTGTTACACAAAAACACATTAATATATATACTCTAACCCTAACTCCAGTTTGAATGAAATCCAAATACTTTATTAAACTATTAAGCACACAATAACTCCATAAGTACGAATACACAAAGACCAGTCCAGGAAGCAAACGTCCAACCTTCCTGGACCGGGAGGGGAGCAAGACCTTACTAATTTAGCACACTCTCTCACACATTCAACTAAGACTAAATCACAGTTCACAACAGGTGCAACACTATTTACATTCACTACAAGGGGATATAAGAATCATACCAAAATAACACAGTAACATATTCATTCTTGCCATACCATTCCCTGACACCTACCATTCTGAAGAAGGTTTGACGCTAGGGTGTTTTAGTTTTTATTTCTAAATGGAAATCATGTTTGTTATGCATGAAACAGAGCATCCTAATCATAGCTGATTCCTCATGTTTAAATTTTGATGTAGTTTTCTCCAAGATTCTGTTGAACAGAGCTGGGGATAGAAGAGCCCTTTAGATTCGTCCTTTAGATTTTTAAACATTGTCCAAATTACTTTTTAAGTCTCTGTAAAGTCTTAGTTTTCTTTAGGTCCCAGCCACAGTGGACATGATATCCCCACACTAGAGTCATATATAATTGCAGACACTTTCTATCCCAAATTTTTTTGTGTGAAACAAATTCTAAAAGTTTTTCTCAAATTTATAAGTAAAAGTCTGTAAATGTTATCTTATGTGTATGTGAAATAGAGGAGGCACGGTGGCTGAGCGGTAAAGCACTTGGCTTCTGAACCGGGGGTCCCGGGTTCAAATCTTGGTGAGAATGGGATTTTTATTTCGGGATCCTTGGGTGCCCCTGAGTCCACCCAGCTCTAATGGGTACCTGACATTAGTTGGGGAAAAGTAAAGGCGGTTGGTTGTTGTGCTGGCCGCATGACACCCTCGTTAACCGTGGGCCACAGAATCAGATGAACTTTACATCATCTGCCCTATAGATCGCAAGGTCTGAAAGGGGAACCTTTTTACTTTTATGTGAAATAGAGCAAAATTGTTTTGGAGGTCGAAGGTAATATCCTGGTTTGTGTGTGGGCATTTGTGCATAAGTGTATGTATGTGTAGGCTGTGAAAAATGTCTAATTACTTACCCCATAATATGTCAAAGGCCTGGTAGAGCAGAAAGTACTATGAAGAATTGGCGAGTTACCAAGTCAACTATTGTGTACATGCAACTAGACTAATGTGTAAATGTAACTATTTTTTTTTAAAAGCTAAAAGAAGAATTCTAAACATACTGTATATATTTTTTTAAAATTAAAGTAAACAATAGGAGTTTGACATTGTTTTTATTCATAGTTCTAAAACTAATTTATAATCACTCTTTTGTCTTTATTGGGAAGCATGATCAAGAGGCTAAGTACACTTCCACTTAGCTTTGCTTGGCTACCTATAAAGGAGTTTGAGGTTCAACACCCAACTCGAGAAGAATTGTATTGACTGAATGCCTAAAGGCAGCACAGAAAAACCTTCTCCCAGATGCATCCCCTCCCACCGGCACTAGTCCACAAATGAGATTGGAACATAGCATTCTGAGCATGCTATAAGCACGGAAGTAGCGCTATATTAAAGCTATAATTATTACAGATGATTTGTAATATGTTAATAATTCTTTTTTTTTTCAAAAGAGAAGCAGCTCTGCTGGACCCATCAGTCATCCAGATCTCTGCCGTGACAGGTCAAGGTTTAGCAGAGCTGGGTCAAGCTATTGAAAAAGGTCTTCTGGCCACCACCAACCACCTGAAGAAAAAGTTTCGCATTCCTAACAACCACCAAATGTTAAGGTACATAGCTTTAATAAAGTTGATGTTGATCAGTACATAGCTTTAAAAAAGTTTATGTTGACCAGTACATAGCTTTAAAAAA
>JADKLZ010076962.1:0-15728 GCA_021533235.1 Biomphalaria straminea | reverse complement strand
CATAGACAATAATATGTACAAAAAAAGAAAAAAGTGTAGACCTTGATTGAATTGAGTGAAAATATTTAAGGGGTGGTATTAGCGACAATGTATGTTTATCAATGTTTCAATCAGGCAAAAATATAGAGGAAGCCAAGCGATTAGAGTTATTGAAATTAAAGCAGTTTGAAACATATGAAGAGGTTGAAGACTGGACAAAATGCTATTTCTAGTGGTGGTACAGGAAGTACAAGGGCCCATATTGTGACAGTACGAGCATTGCTTTCAAGGTTTTTGGCGAGCCTCGAGGATCAAAAGGGTAGTTAGATCTATCATAGATGATTCGGCATTAGGCTTGCAAGAAGCCTAGAGTCTGCTATCTTTTACAGAACTATAATAGAACAACTCTGAAGAACTTGAGAAACAGTCTTTGCTTTTCAGTTTTCATTGACAAAAGAAGTGTCATAGAAGCGCTGCAGACCACAAAGCTAGTTCAGCACAAAAGACTACGTATTGACATTGCTTCCATCAATGAGATGCATCAATCGGAAAGAATTGATATTCGCTGGTGTCCTGGCAGAGCACAACTAGCCAATGTGCTGACCGAATGGGGCGCATAGGGACTTCTACTTCTCCTACTTCTGTAAATTGATTTTATTACATTTTTTCTGGATTTTTGCCTTTAAAGTTGAAAGAAAGAAAGAATGAGTGACAAAAAAAAAGAGAAATTGTAATGAATGTCGACATTTTTAGAAGAGTAGCTTGAATGATTCCCCTTGACTAAAGGGAGTGAATGTTGGAATGCTATGTGTCATGTGTGTTAACACAGTGTGTAAACTCATGCATCTAGCGCAGAGGTGGGCAACCTTTTTTAACCGAGGGCCGCATTGATAAAGTTTGAGGACTAGGCGGGCCGCAGAATGTTTAATTCTAAATCTTCACGTACTTTTCGGAAGTGCAGGTCGGGGACGGCCTTTGATAATTGGAGGCCATAGGCGAAATGAATTTGGTGGCCCCGAATAAGATAGAAACTAAAGGGAAAAAAACTAAAATTGTGCAATTTATTTAAGACCTAGTGTACTTAGAGCAATAACACAAAGTACTGGTTCCGCCATCTCCTCACTATAAGTATAATATCGGGACTTATTACCTGCGTGAGGCCCTCATCAATCAAGAGCTTTAGTAGCTACGTAATTGAACTATTCCTAGGGAAAGCCATGTGCATTATTTTTACATTTACTATCATAAGGTAATTGAATTTAATGTAGCTTTGTGTAAACTTTCCAGTTACTAGTTTATGGTTGGAATATTTACTTTATTTTATTAAAAAGGTTGGGTTTTTTTTCAGTCAAAGCTTCATCGGTTTTTACCCTTGCCATCTTGTACAAGCCAACCCAAATCTTTCAACACGGTTCTTCATAGCATTGAATAAATACCGGCCTGGGCTTATGTGTTTTGCTGAATTTATCGAAATATTGCTATTAAATATATTCTTCGTTTACTTTAAACTTTTTAGAAAGACGTTTAGAGACAATGTTTTTTAGCCTCTTCATTATAGGTGTTAAGAACCAAAAGTTTCAATAATTTCTATAGATATTTACAATTATTTATTTTTAATCTATTTGCATTTTTATATGTGTAATGTGTGGGCACACTTGATTTATTTAGGCTTTCGCGGGCCGCATAAACACTTCGGCGGGCCGCATGTGGCCCGCGGGCCATAATTTGCCCACTCCTGATCTAGCGTTATAGTGTTGGCGTTATTTATGGTTATCAAGTGTAGTGTTTATAGATTAACAATCATCTTAAGAAATATATTAAATCTATTCCAAATTTTAAAGTGTCTTTCTGAATTTAGATTTAAATGTCTATTTCTTTTATAGTCTTGTCATCACTATATCTGATCTTCTATTTCTTGACATTTTCAAAAAGATATATTCAATGACTGCCATAAGAAATGTTACTAAAATAGAAACCAAAATATGCACGATGAGAAGTGCTGTTAAGCTGGTAAATGTAGTAATGAAACCGCAAATTCTCTCCACAAGATAGATTTCCTGAAAAGATAAAAAAAATTCCTTTTGTTTCAATGTGTATATTTACTATATTACCAACAAAATGTCAATATATTAGAAGATCAAAAGGGCTCTCCAAAAAAAAAATGGAGACAAATCGTTACGAACACTGATCCTGGACACCGCACCCAGTTGCAAGTTTAGACCGATAGCTCGTTACTCGTTACAAGTCATGACTTCAGACAAAGAGCATTGAAATGAATTTCCCATAAGTTCCGCGAACAAGCACGGCACTCCTAAGATGAAAGGCTAGGGTCATGAGATGAAAGAGAGATAAATGTTTGCATTTTATTGAATACATTTTGTTATCTTGTGCATTCCAAACAATTGATAATAATCGTTTGCAAAATGCAATAAGAAGGATTTATACTATTTTTCAATTTGCAAGTATTTGGTGAGTGAAAATTTAGTAGCAGACAAAAGAGGTTGATATGCACATTTGTTTTCATAGCTCTGGTTGGATATCATTAAAATTAAAATGCTTATTTAAATCACTAAATATATATATATATATATATATATATATATATATATATATATATATATATCAGTTTTACAGATAAATTACAATAAGAGTGATATTTTAACAACAACCGTATGCTATAGATACAGATAGTCTTTACATCATCTGCCCCATAGACAACCATATGCTGCGACAAATTTGTACAAAAGCTCCTTCTTCCAAAGAGCTATAAGAGCATGGAATGGATTGCCTGAGCTAGCCAGGAAAACCAGTGAGTTGGCTGAATTTAAGTCATTGGTTAATATGCATGACTGAATGCATGACAAGTAGGACGTAATCATCTTCTTTTTTGAAGTAAGTCTGTATTGTATAAGAAGATAAGTTCTAAAAGGGGAACTTTTTATTAACGAAACAATGTCTAGCAGTACTTGATGACTGTTGTAAAAATGGCTTTACATTGATTTAACTTTTAATAAACTTACATCGATAACGAGTACAGCCTTGGCCACTTCATAGTAATCCGTCTCATAATAGAGTTTGGTTTTTATCTGTAAAATTAAAAAATAATTTGAGTATTAAGAAATCTTCCCTTTCCAAATTTTATCGGTTCCGAAAGTGTCAGGATTTCAGTGGACGCTTTTAGTTTTATGTGATCTGTCCGTCCGTCTTGTTTAGATTTTGTAAACTAGAAAAGGTATAGAAACAAATAACTAATATGATTTTTTTTTATTTTATTTGTTGAGGTTTTAATTCAGATCCCTTTACAAAACAATTAGATCAATTAGGTAATCATTCAGTTACATTAGTTAGGCCAGGTTCACATTTAACTGTACCAGAAAGAAAATGAAGAGGAAAAAAATGAATGAAATCTTATCAAAGGCTAAGGATAGAGAGAAAAGGACAAAAATGGTAAACAGATCTTGTGTGGTGCCCCAATGGTCCATCAGACTAAGGGATAGGGTTGATTGTTGTTGATAATTTGTAGTTCATAGTTTCTGATATTCTTTGTGAAAAAATTTTGAAACCTGACTTTTTGTCTACCTCAGCGGACCACTTCGGGGTCCGATTTTGAGTTATTGTTTCTACACAAAATTTCTTTGTAACCTTGTTTAAAAATGTATTCTTATTTTTCGATTGGCAAATGCAAGGTTGTAAAAGTATGGACTTTATTCTCAATCTACGTAACAGTCAGTATTTTTTTCATATATAAATCTTTTATAATAATAAACTGGTATGGAATAAAAAATTATTATTGTATATTATTTCTAGTGAACAGTGACAATCGACTTCCAAGTGTTAACCACTGGTAGCTTGAGTAATTTTACTCTAAAGAGGGTATCCGGTATATGTCTAAAGTTACGGCAGCCTCTTGTTAATTGTCTGTCTCTGCATTCTCGACTTATGCCTTGCTCTACCAATCTTTGAGGGAAGTCCTCAGAACAAGTTGAAAAAGGATTAATACTAACATTTAATGAATGGACTGTATTAAGAAATGGTGAAATTTATCACTGGAGACTAGGAGAAGGTGAGAAACCCACCATTTTCAAATCAGCAGGCCCAAAATTATAGCATGGTAAAGTCGTTAGACTATTTCTTTATTTCGTAGATTAAACACAGTACCTGAGAGTTAGAATTTGTATTAGACAATCTTGGACGTTGTGTTCTAAATCCATCCATGGATGGGTCTGTTCCAGACTGACACTGGATTTGCTAAACCGGACTTGAACTTGAATCGTGGCTTCGTCTTGTACTTGTGAAGTGTCTCGACTTTAAATTCGAACCGTCTTGACTGTGTAATAACATTACCGTATCCGACGTGACTGGCCTAAGTAGTGATCACATTATATTCTCCTAAAATTTGTATGTAACCATTTCAATATCCGGTTATGATTTTTGACGCATGGCCTAGTGCACTTACAATAGTATGTACTACTATGGCCGGTCACTTCGCAAAGTGACTAGGAATCCCTGGATCATAACCCAATGTATGGATGCAAGACTGTCTAGTAAGTTTCCCAGCTATATAATAATATCTGACTTCACTGTAACCGTGGTTTTTAGTTTCGTCTAATAATATAGTATTATTAATAGTAAATAATCTTTATTATCCATAAGTAAATTGTCCTACAATGCATTTTCAAGAGAAAGCTCTGTCCTCTGACTTGCTTCTGAGACATTTTGAAAAATTTTTTAGCTTTGGCTTCTTTGTGCTTATTATTCTCTATATACATGTTTGTATTCTTTTTATCTATATGCATGCTTTTCATATTGTTTGTCACACTACGAGAACTTGATTTTTTTAAAAAAGAAACATTTCACATAAATTAATGTGCATATCTTAGTAGGGACCCAAAACCGATTTTTTAAAATGGTCACGCAGCTTTTTTTTTTAATTATTTGGATAGAACTCGTGATTCTAAGACCGAGGATACCAAATTTATGTCTATAGCGTAAATATTAAGAAAGTTACAAATTTTTAAGAACTCGTTTGTTTGGATATTTTTTTTTGGCCTTCCAAACCCGTGTTTTTGAAGGACATTTTAAGAGAAACTATAATGCCCCGAGCAATGAAACTTAATAAAATCATTCACGTGCACACAGAGAACACGCTCAATTTTTTTCAAGCTTGTCAAAAAATTATTTGAGTTTATTTACTTGTGCTGAATGTTGCATTTTATCATTTTTGGCATTTTTCAAAAAGGCAGGTAAAAAACACAAAAAATGTGCATTTTCAAAATTTTGTAACAAAAAAACTATAAATGCTACATGAATGTAATATATGTCAAAATGCGGGGAATTTATAAATCTACAAGAATAAACTACTATAAATAATATTTTATTTCAATATTTTGCTGTACATATACAATAATATGCAATGGTTTACTAAAACTCTAAAATAAGCTAAACTTTAATGAGCTAAAAATATGATAGCAATAAGAACAAGTTACAGATCATAATTTAGATAATTCTCACTTCTTCCATAATAATATTGAAAAACATATATTTAGTTATAGGAACCTGTGTAAGTGTATTGCAAACCAATGATAGTAAAAAAAGGCATACAGTCCATACATTTACTTAGACTTCTTGACATAATAATCTATAAAGCCATTCAGCTGAATGCTATTCTATTATTTCTTATTGAATCTTTTAACTATATAAGCTGATCTGTTAACTGAAAATCAGAACTCAATTTGTGTGCAGAAAAATTTTTAAACAAGGCTTTTTTATATCTGCAATGTAATGACCAGTAAATTCTTTTCAGTAAAGCTCAACTATTCTAAACACATAATTTTTGGCATATTCACTGTCTAAACAAAGAATTCTACATGAAAATATAGGATATAAACTGTAATTCCCCAGGCTACTGAATTTTACCATAGAAACACATATATTTGTCATTATTTTCATTATCTTTTTGTAGCAAATTTACACTGATTAGGTTGCATGAACTAGAAATATAGTATCAAGCTTGAACTTTTTTTTTCTAAAATTCACAATTTTTAACTGAAATTAACTCCTTTAAAGTATATTTCAAATTTAAATAAATTTAATATAAAATATTAATACATCCCAATGCTAATGTGCTGTTATTACAAACTCTGCCATCAAACTGTGAGAAGTTTGCCTATCAGAAAAAGAGAAACATTAGTATTTATAATACTTGCATCAGAGCAAGTATCTCAATGACATGTTGATCAAAATAGAAAGATTCATTTTAGTTTGCTACTTTCCATATGTTCTTCTCAATTTAAGATTTCATAATGATTTTAACTTTCAACACATCCAGCTTAGTCACTTTTTTCCTTCAACATGATCAACCTTATAGACTTTTGTATAGTCTACATCTTTTAGATGTCAAAGTTTCACTTTTTTTCTTTAAAAAAATATTAAAGTGTTTTAAAATAGTTTATGCAGCTATAAATATACTTTCTGAAAAATAATATAATAATTAGGTCCTAAGTTTATCAATGTTTTATTGGAAAATACTGTCTTGTAAAGCATCAATAATTAGTATAAATAGTTAGATGTCTTAAAAATATGTTCATATAAAACCTACTCATCTACTGATCTTAAGTTCATTACAGCATTATAATCCATTTTTTAATTTAATAAGAATTAAAATGAATTAATATAAATATGAATTAATTTTTGGTGTTTTTTTTGTGTGTGGATATTTAGTTAATTGAAGTCTACAAAACAGGCTTATAGTGATATTGAGAATTTTGAACTGTGATCAGTAGTCTAAATATAATACCTATTGACTTAGGGCTACTTCATTAATAATAAAAGAAGATCTTTTATTGCAACTAGAGACTATAAAACATAAACACATAGATATCTTTCTAGATATTAAAAATTCTTTTCTTGGACCTGTCTGAGGTATCAAATTAAAATAAAATACTAATATAGCCTAGAGGTTTTATTCTTGAAATGGGAATTATTATTATTTTTTTAAATGCAGTTAGTTACTAATCAGAGTCTTTATCTATTATATTAGACCTAGGAAAACAATGGGAAGACAATATAAAAGAATGTTCTGACCTGTCATTAAGAGATTCTATGGAAAAGGACGTAGAGGAGTGGACAAAGACGTACAGTCATATAGATCTAGTATAGATATTGTGCGGTGCCCCTACGGTTCGTCAGACTAAGGGATAGTTCACAGTGAAGTAGTGTACCGTATGATGAGCTAATAAAATCATCGAAAAGATATTTCAAATCTAAAAATTACATCTAGATCTATATAGACAATTAGACTTAGATCTTGATATATATATCAAATGTATTATAATGTAGATCTAAATAGCCTGCCATATAAGCTATTATGCCTAAGATGGTTTCTTTTTAAAGAAGCTATTTGGTTTTAAGTTTTAACGAATAACGTGAAGAACCCTTGTTCCAGATGTCTAGACCAAGATTAGATCTAGACTCTAGACCAAGATCTAGATCTAGGACTAGCCTCTAGATCTATATCTAGATCTATACATGGATGTCAAAACTCTCGTAGTCGTACTCTAGGTCTACATCTAATTTGTAGTCCCTAGGTCTAGAACTCGAGAAATAGGTCTAAATCTAGATTAAGACTTTATTTTTGTGTACTGATGTCAATAGATTTAATTTAGTCTTATATTTTATCTATTTTGTATATATAATATAGATCTAGATCTAGTTAAAAGACCAGATCTACTCTATATTAGAATAGCTTCATTTGATGCCACAATTTGTTGATATTAGCAACGGATAAGGCCAATATGTGATGCGTTTCTATACATTTATTACAATTATAATTATTTATTAAATATCTTGAACCATTACTTTTTTATGAACTGTAAATCCTCCTCTTTAATTTGTATCAATCACTTTTACAAAATACGTTTTTAAAAAAATTAGGTTTACTTTCGAAGACATGACCCCTTAGAAACACAAAATACTTACAGATTTGTTACACATTAACCTTTCATTAACGTTGGAATATAAATTATTTTTTAAAATTCGGAATAAAAGAAGGTGAAAAAACAATAAATCTCTAATGGTTAACATCTTATTGACCCATCTCAGACATTTTCCTTACAAATTATACGATGTAGATTTAATAAAAATCATTTTTCTATAACGACTCATGTGTTGCTAAGGAGCATATTTGCACATTATAGCAGACTACGCACACAGGCGAAATCGCTATTTTATGCGTCTTGTTCGGCTTAAAATGGGGAGCATGTCAACGCTTGTTTTTTAAATAAAATGTACACACTTTTAAAGAAAAATAGACGGGCTTTTCAATGGTGACATTAACTAAACGATTACATGTCTTTATCGTAAAGAAATTCCATTTTGTTTTTTATTTTTTAAATTTCTTTATATAAAAACAATGTTAATCAATTAGATATTGGTACCATTGTGAAGCTCGTTCATTTTTCTATAAAATACATATGTTCAAAAAAAATATTCATTTGTTGACGTATTCCCCATTTTACGAAAAAACAAACAAGGTATAAAACGATCACAGCCGCTAGCACGATTATTCGGCACGGTGATGTTACGCGTAAAGGATTATCACTCTTATTTTGTAACCTACAGGAAAAACGTTATACATATTATTAAAGGGCTTAAAATAACCTTTCTAATGGTACCATTTTAACTATAATCGGATATTTCTACTTAAAGATATGGCAGGGTGAAAAACGCCTAAATCTAAAAAAATGTTACGCAATTTTTTGAAAAGTGCGATTTTTGCTTCGGTTTTGGGTCCCTAATCTTAGAGAGACTTTTTGGCTCACCATATTTGTGTAGTAACGTGGGAATGATGCCCTCAACATCTCTGTCAAAATGTTAAAATCTTGTTCTTAGGACATGGGAGAGGACAATACATTCGTAATATAGTTATTATCATTATTAGAGAACATAAAAAGAATGCTTTAGTTTTTCAATTAGACTTTTTTAAATATATATTTACCTTGTTTACAGCCTGCATATCGATCGACGATTGCTTAGCGTTGAAAACAACTTCTCTGTTAAAGTCAATAAAAATCATATTCACATTTATAATATAATAAGTAATGATAGATTTATACTATAAACAGAATGTGGTCTAAAATTTGATTTATATAAGCTTTTTCTTTCATTCTGCAGAAACATTCTAAGAATTTACTATCTAATAAAGCTAATACGTTGAAACTAATCTATAATATTGTTGTAAACTGGTTCCCCACGACTGACTTTTTTTTTCCACGTGAGAACTTTTTTAATGATGATGGGCTATTTTAGTAAATGGCCTAAAGCTTTCGCGATCCCCAACCAGGAAACCACAACAATAGTTAATATTTTGGTAGTCGGTTTGGTGTCCTAATGGAACTACATTCGGATCAAAGGCGCAACTTTGAATCTAATCTGTTTCAGGAGGTTTGTAAAATCTTGAATATCGATAAGATGTGAACGACACCACTACGCCCTTAGTCGGATGGGATGCTAGATCGCTTCAACCGTACGTTGGTACAACACCTGGCTAAAATTTCACCAGAACAGCAAAATAATTGGTATTACTTCATTCCCCTATTTCCTCCTGTTTTACAGAGGAGCAGTTTTACAGAGGAGCAGTTTTACAGAGGAGCAGTTCATGTAACTACAGGTTACACGCCAACCAGATCATTGTTTGGTCGAGAACTTAGGATGCCAGTAGACCTCTTATTTGGACAGCCAGGAGACCAACCCACAACAGCAAGCGAATATGTAACGGGACTTCGAATGAGACGAGAAGAGGTTCATGCAGTTGCACGAAGTAGGATAAAAGGCAGTAGCGACGTTATGAAGACCATATACGATAGAAGGGACAATTCTGCGGGTTTTGTAGAACATGATTTTGTCTGGCTATACAACCCCAAGTGAAAGAAGGGAAAATCGCCCAAATTTCAGAAAGATTGGGAAGGCCAATATCGGATTGTGAAAAGGATCAATGATATTGTGTCCCGGTTCCTCGAACCAAATGCAAAGTAGTGCACTTAGATCGGTTTCACCGTTATTGTGGAGATGGAGAGTCTGTTCGGGACGCACAGACATAGGGAGTGGGCAGTGTTGTAAACTTGTTTCCCCGTCTGACCATTTTTTCCACGTGAGAACGTTTTGAATTTTGTTTACGTCTGAAGGCGAAACAGACTTGAGCAAGTGTGTTGATGTGTGAAGTAACTGGAGTTTTGATCGCTGATTTTTCGACGGAGGATTGCTTTTCTTGAATTGGTTTTTGGAATAGGGATATGTACATTTTATTAGGAGAACTGTGAAATTACTTCTAATTACTTGGATTATTGACTTCTCATAGTGGAATGTACTTCTGCAATCAAAAAGATTTCGGGGACTTGATAATCAGTTAGTGAACTTTCTATAGCCTACTTCAAAGTCGTGACAATATATTTACAAGCGCCTTGATTGTTTAACCCATAACTAATTCTCCTACTTACCGTGGACAAAAAGAAAAGCGACAATTCAACATTTTAATTTTCATCATAGATATACAATAACTAAGATAATTTAAAATCGCCATTTCATATAAACTCACTTCTGGCTAACAAACTTAAACTTACTTTTCTCTCGTACGATTTAAGATTTGAACCCTTGACTTTCTAATCTAAAGGCTGATACTTCATAGACTGAGCTAACCGGCTGTTGGTATATAAAAAAAATGCGCACAAATAAAAAAAAAAGTAAATAAAAGTTTAATCTTGCAGTTTTCAAAAAGTAGGATTTTTTAATAGCCTCGAAATTGTAAATAATATAAAGGCTGATACTTCATAGACTGAGCTAACCGGCTGTTGGTAATATAAAAAAATGCGCACAAATAAAAAAAAAGTAAATGGAAGTTTAATCTGCAGTTTTCAAAAAGTAGGATTTTTTAATAGCCTCGAAATTGTAAATAATCTAAAGGCTGATACTTCATAGACTGAGCTAACCGGCTGTTGGTAATATAAAAAAAAATGCGCACAAATAAAAAAAAAAGTAAATAGAAGTTTAGTCTTGCAGTTTTCAAAAAGTCGGATTTTTTAATGGCCTCGAAATTGTAAATAAGAATCGTATTCTTTTTCGTCCACAGCAAATGGGAGCATTAACTATAAGTCAATCAATAAGGATCCATTTTAATATAAGATAGATTTAAATAATACATTATTGTATGTAATATTATGGACTAAACAGAGGCTGTGTTTTTACTCTTTGCAGTTTTACAGGCGTGAAATCGCTGAGTGGTAATGTTTTTAAATATATAGGATTGTTTAAGCGTCTTCAGTACCTGACATTAGTTTTGAAGAAGTATAGATGGCACGCCGTTGTGCTGGCTATTCTAGTTAAACGTTATGAAAAAACAATAGATGATCTTTAACATCATCTACCCAATAGATTGTAAGGTCTAAAATGGGTACTATATTTTTTATGCATTTTACTTATATATAATTCTAAAAATTAACTTCAAGTTTTTTTTTAAATAAAAAAATACTTCAAAATGTATCTTATTATCTTTTCTTTAGAAAAAATCAATATCTTACCTGCAGGGTTTTTGACAGTTACAGCTCAATCTTTTCATTTTTGAAATGCATTCTAGATCTAAAAAGTAATGAGTTAAACACATTAATTTTGTGCTGTAATGAAAAAGCTAATACTAGAATGCCAATAGCATGGCTTTATTCATTGAGATTAAACTGCGGGAAACAGTTAACGAGTACACGTCTCACATGGTATTGTTGAAGTACTTTAAACACACACCAGACTTCACGTTCTTAGAATTTCTCTATCAACTTTAATGAGTGTCTGACATAATATATATTTGTAATGCGTGAAGACATACCACGAGAAGTTTTATTTAATTTGAAGCACATTGGATATTCTTTTCATATTGTAAATAAAAATATAAATCCATAATCTTATCTTAACAAGGTTACAAAGACAGTTTGTGTGGAAACACAAACTTAAAATCGGATCCCCGAAGTGATCCAACCAGGCAAGTTTCAATATTTTCAGAAAGAACATCCGAATGAAATTATATCTAAGACAAAGACAAGCACTGACTGATGAGAATGCAGACAGAAGGTTGACAGATCTTATGTAGTGCCCTAGCGGTCCAGCAGATCAAAGGATAGGTGTAAATGAATGTTAAGTTAGATGTGTATCTGGACCGACTGAAGTAATATAATTGATACGCTAATTTGGTATGGTGTTGCATGTAATATGGTGACAAATAGAGGAAAATGCTGCATATAACATTATCAATTGTCTTTAATTAGGTTCAACTTATAATGCATACTAAATATATTTTTTTCTCTTTAAAAATTAGTAAACATTTGTTTGTTTGTAAATATAGTACTTTGTATAACATAAGTTACATAACTTAACAATTAAAATATAATAAAAAAAAATTTTGGTAAAAACACCTACAACCGTTTGCATGATGTGTTAAATAATGCCTATATATATGGGAAATGATTGTCTCCTATTTAAAAGCAACAGGAGCTTTAATAAAGAAAACCTCAGAATTTACGCTATTAAATTTTAGCCTATCATCAGGGCCGGTCTTAGGGCACTGCAACCTATGCGGTCGCAGTAGGCCCCGCGATAATTCAAAGTGTAAATATTAAATTGCAAAATATATACGAAAAATACCTGGAAATTTCATTAATTTATTAAAATGTTCTGAAAACTCTTAAAAATCTCCAGAAAAATAGACAAAATAGTCATTTGTGGGTGTCATTTATTGCTAAAAACGTCAATCCTACGTGCAATAAAAGAAAAAAAAGGCATTTCATGTAATAAAATGTAAAAATCGGGCAAATTTTTGATACCTAAATCGGTAGTTCCAATCCTTTATTTACTTTTATAGTCACTGGCATATAAATATGCCATTGGTTACAAGGTTCGTAAAGTACAGAGCGCAATTTTTAACTTAGTCGAATATTTTTCTTATACAATTGTTCTCCTTATCCCCATACAGACTGGGCCCCGCGTAATCAGTTTCGCATAGGGCCCCGCAATTGCTGGGACCGGACCTGCCTATCATCATATCAATCCATAGGCATTGGGCCTCTTTACTTTGCCTCTTTTTGGATTGGTTCCTTAAATAGTATATACTCCTATCTATATACAAAGATAAACGTGAAATAAAATGAAATTTATAACATTATTAATCGTCTTAAATTAGGTTTGATTTATAATGCATACTAATTGGGTTTTTCTCTATAAAAAAAATTGCTTGCATAAATGATTTTTAAAAATTAGATTTTGGGCTTTAGGAAAAAAAAAGTAGCCGTTGCATCAGAACTTTGAATGATCTAAAATATAGTGATGTCAGATTTTTATTTTCTCTTCTACTATCTGAGCTCTAAACGGGAAGGACGGACAGACAGACAGACAGAGTGACAGACGGACAGACAGGCCACACAAAACTAATAGCGTCTTTTCCTCTCTCGGGGGCCGATAAAAATACATATTCTCAAATAAAAGATTAAGAATGAAGTGCTAGTAAGAAAAATGAGTAGAAAATTTCAAGATTTAATTTTAAGTCATAAAACTCCATAAATCATAAAAAGACTATGGTTTATCTCGTAGAGTACTTCATTATAACTGTTAAGACTTAACGTCCATATAAAACGCAAATAAAGGGGCATTACTTTTGATGGTAGATGGACCAAACATTTTTTTGTTTGTCTCGCTTTTCTTCCAGATCTGAACTAAGTTTTTCATTGTTATCTTTCTTTGTCACCATCTCTTCCCTTAATGCGGTCTTCCCAGTTGTCAACATCGATGTCCGATGTTTTGATATATTTTTTTTTTTTACATATTTGAGAAGGGGATAACGGAATGATTACAGCTTCCGTAGCTTTAGCGTGTCGCTGCCTTGAAAACATCAGCCTTGGTAATCAGATAATCTAAGAAAGAAAGCTACCACATGTAGGCACTAGCGAGGCACATGAACGTGGTGAGGATGGAAGATGGAGGACTGCATGGGCGACCGCAGGTGGGTGCACTTGCACCCCCCTGGATTCTGAGTAGCCGAATAATTCTAGTCATTTTTTTAGCACCATCAAATCAATTAACTTCTAAGTAGCAACTGAACAAGTAGTGCTTCCACTGGTTAATGTAATAGTAGATTAGTCAAGGGTGGTCTAGGCCTATCAGGAATTGATGACCAACCATGTACGTGAATGCCTCTGAATACTGAGTAGCAATTTTTTAATTTTAAAATGAAATACACCTTCCAGATCTGGTTGTTTTTTTTTACGTAGATGTAGATAAAGTCAGAATCCAGAGGGGGGGGGGGGGGGGCAAGTGCACCACCATGTACCCACTCCTGGAGAGTTTAATAAAATAAAAGAAATTTTTACTAAGCACTTGATATTGATTAGGTATGAGGGTCCGAATAGGGGGCAGTTCTTCTTCTTATTATTATAAATATAAAGTTGAAGCAACGACTTTAAGCCATGGGTAGCAGATTGCACCCCCTCTGCCAAAAATCATGCGTGCGCCCTGCGTTCACAACTTGAACCAAATGCGTAATGATAGTCCCCCCATGGTTTGCGTCGATACATTAAAAAAAGACCACCTCCGGCCTTCGCATATGAGGAGGTACCTTCTTTGTATTGTTGTAAGAGTCCCCTTGTTCAACATTGCGAGCCCTTGGTTTCCACACGCGAGTCAGATTTTAGCACAAACTTTCTACACTGTCTCGACACCTTCTTTATACCGACACCTATAAATCGTTGTTTCACTTTCTCTAAGTTTTGTTAATTGACCAGCTGTAGAGCAATTGTACATCTTCAGAAGCACTCCTGTGATTCTACTTTTGCTAGAAGTAGTTTATTTTTATGTTGATGACCCATCAGTGTTAAACAAATTTGCTTTTGATAGACATTTCACGCCGTCATTGAGTCCCGTACTAGAAACTTGATGCTAGTTATGGGGTTCTTCACTTATTTCTTCTGACCAAGAAAACGGGGCATTTAACATCAGGCACTAGCTAACTAACTAGGACTCTTTGTGCTCCCTTTTACTTGCTAGCTTTTCTGGCCTCTGGTGACAAGATTGGCTATAACATTACTGTAATATCTGGCCAACAAAAGTATTACCCTAAGATGTACATCTTTTGTTACTTACCTTAAAACGGCTGGATGGCAGTCTGGTTGTGCGGTTTGGGCGCTGGGCTGTCGTTTGGACTTGTCGATGGTCCCAGGTCTAAACCCTGCCCGCTCCCATTCGCGTCGTCATGTATGTATTTGGTATATGCAGTAAAGTATGCAAAGTTGTTTTATGAAACGTAAAGAATGCCAATCCCATTTAAGGTAGCTAAAGTCATTTAAAGTTGCAAATTCGACGACCACATCGCCTTTCGGGCAACGGCCGTCGGGCACTTGCTAGGTTCCTTATATAGCCATTACTCCCATGGACGTTATTTAAAGTTTTGTAGTCAACACAAAAACGCAGAGAGAAGTATACTTTCTTAAGAAGAAAGTTTTAAAGAAACAAAAATGATCTTACTCTGAAACATGCATTCTTGTAGTCCCTCATACTCAGAAAATATTCTTCTTGCTTCAAATGACTTGAAAAATGTACAATTACAAGAGGTACGTATTTGTCTGCTTGAGCATAATGTCGCACAAAACTAAATTAAATAAATAAATAGATAGGAAAATATATATATATATATATATATATATATATATATATATATATATATA
>JADKLZ010076930.1:0-14644 GCA_021533235.1 Biomphalaria straminea | reverse complement strand
TTTTAATTCCTGAACGCAGGGCCGGTCTTAGCGATTGCGGGGCCCTAGTATGGGTGGGAAAAAGGATAATAAGTGAAAATTAAGATTTTGTATTATAAAAAAAATTGACTTTGAATTTTATTCATTCTTTAGTATGTATATGTTACAGTTGAGTTAACTTTATTTTACTAGCCTTGTCTATTTTTCATGAGATTCATAAGAGTTTTCAGGAGATTTGAATAAATTCAGGAGATTGCATGGAATTGTTCGTATATATTTTGCTATTTAATAATTACGCCTAGAGTTAGCGCGGGGCCTATGAAATCGCGGGGCCCACTGCGACCGCATACGTTGCAGTGGCCTAGGACCGACTCTGCCTATGGAAAGGAGAATTTGAACAAATGGACTCCACGAGTGCTCTCAATGTTGAAAGTACTGCCAACTAAGTTCATTTTTAATTTAACGATATAAATGTAATGAGTTAAAAAAAAACAACAAACGAATAATTATAACAATAAATCATTGTTTTCGTTGCAAATGTACTACAATACTGTATTGTAACTGAATGTATAGGTGGTATTAATTATTTTGGAGTGGCATCTGTAATTTTAAGTTCAGATGAAGGAAGCTGGTACAAATCCATCAGTCATATTTATAAACACATTGAAAATTTTTTACAAGGGACGCTATCAATAAAAAGAAAATTAAAATATACATTCTAACGGTTACTTCCCTTCGGCCAAGATAGGTTAAAGAAAAAAGGTAAAAATAATCCTTTGAAGCCAGTTAATTTTTTTTTTCTTTTTTATTAGATGAACAAGGTAGTGAAACTTGTTAATGCTACGCGAAATAGATTACATTGAGCTGTAATTTCAGACGATGGAAGCAAACCTGAACCACTAATTCGAATTACACAGTCCACAGCAGCCCTTGAAACCTCAATACAATCTGGAAAGATAAAGGCATATGTCTCAACATTAAAATCAGACTACCATTCTTTCTAGGCTAGACCAGGGGTCGGCAACCCACGGTTCGCGAGCCACATGCGGCTCTTTGGGTCTGAAGCTGCGGCTCTTTAGTTCCACACGTAAATATTATTTATTTTATCGAAACATTTTATAAAATAGTTTTGAATTGTTTAACGAGGATTAGGTACAAATTCTGTCTCTCAGTCACTTGAACTCGCCTCTCACCACACCCCTCCATACGCGTCGTCAATGTTATCAGTCCGCCAGAAGCTCTCAAATGACGCCATGGTCGGATGCTTCTATAAAGGTTTCAATCCACTTTCGACGAAAGACGAATTGGCGTCTTCACTACGTGCTTTGGCTGTGACGTAAATTTTGTTGTTTCAGGTAAATGAGTTCGAAGCGATTATTTTCTCAATTTTATATGCAATCTACAAGTAATGCTAATCGGGCAAGCATTGTGGTACTACTAGAAATTGCAGAAAAAGGCAAACCATTTACAGATGAGGAGAAAGACAAAGACGGGCTTCTACGTGCATCTGAAGATCTGTTTCGTGATTTCAAAAACAAACCAAAAATCTTGAAAAAAAAGTTCCGATTTGTTACTATCAGCTAAAACAGTACAAGATAGAATATTTTAAATGTCTTCAAGTGGAAGATATTCAACTTTCTTCTGTCCTATCACTTGCTTGTCTAGCAACATAAAGACACGGCACATGTTGCCCATTTTGTCACGTATATGTCTTCTTAAGATCCAAAAAAGAACTTCAAGAATTGTTACCGCTCTCCGGACAAACTGGAGGGAAAGATGTATGCATACGAAAATACATTGAAAACAATAAGATCGATTTAAATAAAATCGTTTCAATAGCAAATGATGGAGCAAGAAAAATGACTGGAAAAAATAAAGGGGCTACAACGATTTTTTCGAAGCAAAATAAACCATGAAAATTCTTACGTTCAACCAAGAAGCACTTAGTGCCCAAGATTGTTAAAAGTATCTTGTCAAAAGCACTCTACCATCGTCAGTTTAAAGAATTCTTAAACGAAATGGAGATTCAGTTATCTGAGCGACTTCTTCCCAATAAAGTGCGATAGCTTCCAAAGATAAGGTGTTGAGACGTTTTGCTTTGAGCTTGAAATAAATACATTCTTAATGATAGAGAAATGAAACTCCCTGTATTTGCAAACATTTTGTTTTATGGTTTATCAAATTAAATTAGCTGAATCTAACAGTTCAAGTAAAGGGAAACACGTAGTATTTTTAGGTAGAAGAATTGGTTTGTTTTGAAGAAAGATTAATTCTTTTTGCAGACGATATTCAGAGACGTAAGTTACCTCATTTTGAATGTCTAAACCAGTATCGCAATAAAATCAGAGCTACTTTCATCACGAATTACTTGAGCACAGTTTAAAATAATGAAAGATAAACTTCTTGACAGATTTGAGCATTTCAAAACCAACAAAATCTTTCTAGCATTCCTAGTAAATCCTCTCAACACATATTTACGAAATCCACATTGATACATTTGGAATTGATACGGGATATCTAGAAATGCAATTGGTCGATTTATAAAGTAAAGCTTTATAGAATGGACAATTTACAGTGTTCAAAAATCAAGTTTGACAAATTGGAGCTCCAGCAATGTATGAACGTAAGTCAACAAATGTTTTACAGCTTTCAAAGAAATGCCGCGAGTTGATTCTCGCATGGAATAAATCAACCAGATTGCTAAAGTGAGGGCTCTCGAAGTGCTGACTTTCTTCGGATCGAAAAATTCGTGCGAGAAAGCGTTTTTTTAAATGAATATAAATAAAAGCAAGTAAAAAGCAAACTAACTATTAAAAATTTAGAATCGTTGTTTGAAATATAAACAACAAGTTATGAGCCAAATGTATCCGAACTTTCTAAAAGCATGCGAAGCCAACGCTCCCATTGAATTTGTTTGTTCAATTGTTTATTATTAAAGTTCAAGTTAGTGTTTAAGAAAATATTGAACTGCTTTAGTTGTTACCGAAATATTAAATAATTATCTAATAATGCCACATATATTATTTAATTTATTGTGAAAAACACTACTTATATATAAATATATTTTTTCAGTAAAAAAAATGTGCGAGTACTATTTATTGATGCAAGAAAAACTTTGCGGCTCTTTGAAACTTTAAAATTTTGTAAATTGTAATTTTTGGCTCTTTCGACTCAAAAGGTTGCCGACCCCTGGGCTAGACCACATTCTTTTATGCTTTCAAGTCTTGGACGCTGATTGCATAGATAAGAGAATCTTGGCAGTGGAATTAAAAATGCTTAAGAAGGATCATAGGTATCACTTACAAAGACCGCATCACAAACGAAAAGATTAGAAACAGGATCAGCGATTGGACAACTCGATCATCGATGACCTCCTATATCAGAAAAAAAAATGTAAAGTAAAATATCATAAGGTTCTTAGGGCTGGCGATGACATTCCTTCAGAGAACAATACCAGGACAAAAAAAGATGCAGACAGATAAAAGCGAAGGGAAGACAACAGAAAAGAATGGGCGGGCCTGTCATTGAAAGAGATTTTGTCAAGAAAAGAAAAAGAGGTTTTCATTTGATATTTTGTGCCTTATTGTCTGTCAACAGACTAAAAGATAGGCAGTGCTCTTTTTTGTAATGAAATAGGTGCCGGTAGTCAGTGACGGATTGCCTAACTTCTAACAATAAATTAATAATAATAATAATGAAAGGCTTGTCTTCGAATCCGAAGATTAGTGAGGAATACAGTGTTTCCCGTGGCTGTGCAGTCCCAGCTGTTGTTTTATTTAGCGTTCGATTTTATATAAACAACATTGAAAATAAACGTTAAAATACATAAAAAAGTAATACTTTTTGCCCACATCGCCGTACCGGTGCCGACCGTCCCCATAAAAAGCACTGACGATAGTTGAAGGTGAATTTGGTGAATAAAAATTTTCGTCAACACTTTTAAAAAGTAGTTAAGAAAATAGTCACTAGCCATGTAGTAGTAAGGTGATCGAAGACATTAACGCTAAAAGGAAGACAAAAAAAGTGGACAAAGCATTTCATGTGTCAATCTAGTCATGCATGTCAATCAACGACTTTAACTCTACTAAGTCGTTATTATTTTTTTGTGGCTGATTCAGGCAACCCATTTCCATTCTCTAATGGCACTCTTGAAGAGGGAACACTTGTATGAATTTATTCTAGAGTATGGGATAAGAAAGCTGCCTCTATCTTTTGTGTCTTTCTGAGTATTTCACTTGGCTATATAAAGTATGCCTGTCATATTTCATAAAGGAATTGTATTCACCCAGCTTAAAATCTATGGCCATATTACAAGATTTTCGGGGCTCGCAAAGATCTTCCTTCAGGGAACAGTACCAGGAAAAAGAAGAAGAGGCAGACAGAGAAAGCGATTGGAGGACAACATAAAAGAATGGACGGGCCTGCCATTGAAGGAGGTTCTAAACATTCAAAGGATAGAGAGGAATGGAGAAAGACGGTCGACAAGTCTTGCTTGGTGCCCCAACGGTCCACCAGACTACGGAATAGGTAACAGGTAAAGGTAAAAAATTGCCCAGTTGCCTAGGACGCTGATAATCATGCACGAAAATATACGTTTTGAAATTTTATGTTTCTGTTTGACTTTTATGTCTTATGATCTTTAAATCAGAAAAAAAAAAGCATTTTCAATGTTAACTATATAAAATCGAACGCTAAATAAACAGCAACCAAAGCGCACATATGATGGGAATAACTCCACTTTTACAACTATATATATATATATATATGTATCATTTTGTATAAAGTATTCCCCGTATGCAATTACTTGTTAACAATAATTAATTGACTAATATGTTAATATTACAAAATATAATTGTTAAAAGTATCAACTTTACCCGATAATGCGTGTTGGAGAAATAGACCTAACACAGTAACACTTGACTAAGGATCAAAACCCCACACGTTTAGCCATATCTGTGAGTACTGAAACATTATTTCCCCTGTTAGTATTAAACTCAATTTTTAATATCAGTAAGTAATTCACGATTTGGTTATGTTTGTTGACTCAAGTCTTGTCTATAGCAATAAATAATCTCTCAAAGATGAAACGTGATCATTAAGTTTACTACAATATTGAAACAAGGACTATCAATATAACATCAAACATCTATGTATCAATGTGAAATAAACTCTTTCTCTCCCTAATTATTCACCACATTCTGGTGGAATCAACGTTGGTATCGTCGATTCGGAGAGAAAGAGTTAAAGTAGATTTTATCAAACTGACTGATCACTACCAATGCGTTTCTCGACACGATCATTTAGTAAGACAGCTGGTCTTGATTATGGAGAAACATTTGTCACGATTTGTTGACATTGTCAATGTGTTTGTTTTGACCAACAAAACTTTAGCAAGCCAGTGGGTATGTGTAGCACTAAGAAAAAAAAAAGCACAACATATTTGAATAGTTCCTTCCCCTTGACCTTACATACTACATTTATCACTATGCGTCAAAAACTTCATTTTACAGACTCAGAGAACACATAACATTGTCTAGAAACCACAGTGTTGGCCATATCATACATATTGTAAAATCTTTTAAAAATATCTTTCGGAATAGCGGATTAACTATCAAATACCATCAATGTCAATATTTCAAGACATTTTTCATCTATCAGAAATTCATTAAAATTCGCAGCATGCCTGTTCTTCTACAACGGTGTTTCTGAACTTTTACCGATGTCGCCTTCCTAAAAAAAAAAAAAAGTTCGCTCCTTCTATAGCCAGCTGGAGGCGTGGGAAGAACTGTAGATTCACTAGTGGGCCCGGGAGGTTGTTAGTAATATAGTGTAGAGTTCGATGGTAATTATAATAACAAAATTTCCGATTTTAGTTTGCTTGAATAATTATAATATGTTTGGTATCCAAAATTTACATATCGAGTGGTACGTACTAGTACGTTTATATTTTTTTGTCGGAAATACAGTGTAGTAGGTTTTTTTGTATGGATATTTATTATTTACCCCCCTCCTTTTTGCCAAGAAATCCGGAACGCCCGCTTATAGAGGTGCCCCCCCCCCCCTTTCCTATTTGGATATGCAGTAGAGTTTACTTTTGGTTTCGATCCATGAGAATTATTTATTATTTTATCTGCTCGGTATGTGAGGTGTGGAGGCTTCTGCATAAGTTTTCTCAAATTGCAAATTGTATAGTTTTTTAAAGAGCTATGTACAAAGAAATGCCCACGCCAAACAAACAGGGCGGCATTTATCTCCTCCCAATGAAATTGCTCGATACGATGTTCCAACTTAGAACTGGACACACACCTTTCAACTATTATCTTATCTTAAACAAAATAAATTCCACACACCTACCCCTCTGAAGTTGCCGCGCCCATCCTTATGAAAACTGAGCCATATCCTGTAAGTATGCCCTATGTAATCCACCTTAGGGAGATCCTATTGCCAATACAACCCAACATTACCCATAATCTGTTTCTGTGGTCATGTGGCCAACTAAAGTCAGTTGCCCATTAGAGCTGGGTGGACTCAGAGGCACCCAAAGGTCCCGAAATTAAAAATACCAGTCTTCGCCGGGATTCGAACCCGGGATAACCGCTTCAAAAGCCGAAGTTTCTACCAGTTAATGAATAGTTGGTTATTAATTATGTTGTTTGATTTTAAAATAAGGGGATTAAATGCTACTTCCTTAAGAGATGTCTTCACCAAGGTTTGAACCCGGGAACTCTCGGTTCGGAATCCAAACCCTTTACCACTCAACCACCGCGCCTGCAACTCTACCGTGTTATATTCGTACAAAGCTCTTCAAAAAATATAACACGTGGGAAGCGTGGTCGAGAGGCTAAGTGCGGCTTGAGCTTGGCTGGCTTGGCTACCTAGAAGGGGGCTCGAGGTTCGACACCCGACTCGGGCAGAGTTGTGTTTACTGAGCGCCCAAAGGCAGCACGGGAAACCAACTCCTAGATACCCCCTCCCCCCACTGGTCCACACATGAGATTGGACCAAAGCGCTCTGAGCATGCTTTAAGCATGAAAGTAGCGCTATATAAAAGCTATAATATATTCATCAATAGATCTCATTTCCAAAGGTGGCACTCAATTTTTGAACTAACTGACTTTAGCGAAAGAATTCTAAGTGAGAGAAATCATATGGATAAAACTATATGGTAACAATGACCTCGCCCTCCCCTCCCTCTTTTCTAGCCTCTTTTGTTTGGTTACGCGTCCTCTGTATCCCCCCGCTCATTACGCGGAGGGTGAGTACACGAGGAGTCAATACGCGGGACAGCGGGGAATGGCTGCGTGCGAGTGAGCTAATAAGGAAAACCAACAACAATTTTTTTTCTTCTTCCTTTCCTCTAGGATACAGGAACAGCTTCTCCTGAGTGCTCAATCTGCGCGCGCATGTCTGCGTATGTGTTTCTCTTGACGCTTTTGTACTTCTGCTATAAGGTTAAACAATTAAAGTCTTCGATTGGCATTTTTGCCTTGGATGGAATACTATTCTTATAGTGAGGCTTAAGATTTGGATAACTATTGATTTCGAATTGGAACATAGTGATAAGTGTTTGAGTTGTTTTTTTCTCTTCTCTGTGAAATTTTGGACTTGTCTTAATTAGTGGTATGTCTTAAAGATATTTTTAACGCTATTTCTACTAGGAAAGTCAATAACCCAATTTTTCAGACTTTGTGGTCCATACGGCATGGGATATAAAGCTTATTTATTTTTATAGTTGTCAAAGTTTTAAAATAGTTTTATTGGGTGGATACAAAGACTAATCGCCTTTACATTTCCCCAAATTAATTAAGAGATGGTTGGGCTGATATAATAAAAAGTTGTAATCTCAATACCCCAGATTAGAATGGAGTTTCGTGATGGTTGGGCTGATATAATAAAAAGTTGTAATCTCAATACCCCAGATTAGAATGGAGTTTCGTACCTGTAAATAAATCATCCCTCCCGCTCTATAATGTGATGGTCCCTATGAAGGTTTTAAATTAGGTGAATGGATAACAACATATTTTGTCTTTAGAATATCTCTTTACATATTTAAAAACGTAAACATCAAAATCTCAAAATTTTAGAACAAACTATTTCACATTAAATCCTATTATGATAATTTTACATTTAAAAAAAAAGTTGTATTACATTTTTTTAAAGTACAGTTTGTTATAAAAAAAAATCAAAAATAATTTAAAAAAAAAAATACAAACAAAATAAAGCATTATTTGGATTAAAAATTAAATAAAAAAAATAATCAGAAATCTTACAATTGTTTAAAAAAGAAGCTAAGATTAAATTCAGAGATAATAATTAACGACAAAGATAAGTCGCATTTATCGCCTGCATCTTGCATTAAATAAGCGCAAAAGCTAATTCTAATTTTCCGAAAGCGAATCCGTTTATGAAATAATATATGTAAATTTATTCTTAAACACATACAACAATTCGATAACTATACTAATAAGACTTATAGAGCAATACTAACCTTTAGATCAAAGAGCCCATCATGCATTTAAATATAATAGGAGAATAAACTAACTCTTTTAATTAATCATCTATATACATAAGATCTAAAATTCTGTCCTTTTAATGTGAAGTAGCCGTCTTTAAATGTTGATGTGCAACTGAAACTTACTTTATCAATGTTTGTAATCTTTGTGCTTGTAGCCGGGCTAGTCAACCAATGACCAGTTGGTCTCATATAAACCTTGTAGCCGGGCTAGTCAACCAATGACCAGCTGGACTCATATAAACCTTGTAGCCGGGCTAGTTAACCTATGACCAGTTAGTCTTATATAACCGGGGAATAAAACATCACTACACTAATATGCTTCTTGTTCAGATGTCCTCTCGTGTCCGAGCTATTTGGGTTATACTATTACGTTTGTCGTGTGGAATGCGCTGCGGTTTGTCGTTACGATGGTCTAGTTCAAACCTTACCCGCTCCCATCCCCCCCTGTCTTGTTGAGATTTTCGAGCTATGACTTTATACTTTATTCTTGTTGAAAATGAAAAGAAAACGAAACTTATCATATGATATAAAACTCTTAAGTTTAGAACTAAACAGGTTCTTGGACTTAACAATTACGGTAATTGGTTTGATAAGACTCCATATATGTCTTTTTTATATAGATATTATTACATAAATCCATCCTATTTAAGTAGAAGCCAACTCTCTGAGCCGAGGTAGAAGTAGAACAATTAAAAAAAATAATTTCTCAAAGTACTGAGTAACTTTGTTATCCCGAAAAACTAAAAAAATATATTATCCTTATTCTTTAGGACTAACAATAAAACTAATAAAATGTAAAAATATAATGTATAGAAAGTAATTATTTTAGAAGGTATTTATAACATTCTATAACATTCCATTCTGAAATAAATATTAATAGAAACGAACTCATACCCTTTTTATAATATTCGAAAATAAAATAAAAAAGTTGTTAAAAATATCAGCCAAACATTAAATGCGACACTAATTTGCTAGCAAATGAAAGATAACATCGTTCAGTTTGAATATCTTGTAAATTTGTTCATCGGAGATGTTCACATGACCAATGTCTGTGTTAATATTTATGTTCAAGTTTAAACAAAAAAATGAAATTTTTTAAAGACTGATCCAATGATGTTCAATTCGTTATGTTGGAAATCATAATTTGTAAATGAATTTTAAGGAAACTTTAAAAAAAAAAAAAAAAAACACAAACTTTCTTCCAAACTGAAATCTTTATCTATAACAATTTGTTAATTTCTAGAAACATCCAATCTTGTCTCAGTTTAGCGCTACTCGGCATGGATGATAACAGCTGACAGCGAATGGCTTCTGCAGGAGATAGATAGGGGAGAACTCGTATAAAAAATCGCGAGACAGACATTTGAGTCCTTCGCACCCACCCGGGCCCCCAGGGGGGGGGAAAAAAAAAAGGTCCTTTGGTATTAATGGAAGTTAAGAAAGGCGAAAAGATTACTCAAATAGACTCACACTGATCACATCTCAAGTGGGTCTGATTTTTCACACGGTATGTTGCACTCACCGTAAATCTTTGGATTTTGTTTTCGTTATCATAGGCACATAAGAAAAGAGCGCCTAACTGAACTGTACATATTAAATATGTAAACATTTCTGGGGTCAATCAAAATGAATGTGTGACATCCTCACTATCTTTTATAACTATCAACAAGATTTACTCTTTGCTGTCTAGTTACTTGGTCCCGCATCACCACGCAGAGACACGTGATTGAAAGTAAGTAAAGTTCCCCCTTTCAGACCTTCTGGTCTATAGGGCAGATGATATAAAGGTCATTCTGTGGCCCACGGTTAACGAGGGTGTCATGTGGCCAGCACAACGACCAACCGCCTTTACTTTTCCCCAACTAATGTCGGGTACCCATTAGAGCTGGGTGGAACAAGGGCGCCCGAAAATCCCGAAAAAAAAATCCCAGTCTTCACCAGGATTCGAACCCGGGACCTCCAGTACGAAAGCCAAGCGCTTTACCGCTCAGCCACCGCGCCCTCAGACACGTGATTGCACGCCAACATTTATGTCCATACTGGTCACCTTTAAACAATTCTATGTGTAGCCCGAAGCATTTTTTTTTCTCCAAAGCAAAACAAAGTGGATGTTAGTTTGGTGTCAATCTAGTCATGCATGCACTGACCTAAACTCTGACCATTGGGAAGACATAGCCCTAGACCGCACAAGTTGGAGAGAGAGAAGGTAATAAAGAAAGCTATGGACAGTGAAAAAAACATGGGTCTTAGCTCTAGAACAGTGATGCTCAGCCTAATTCGTTTCCACGGGCCATTTTAATTTCCAACACTCGTCATGCGGGCCACATGATCGAAAAGTTACAAAAGCAAAATGAAATTGTTCTTAAACTATTTTGGTAGAAACCTGTGGATTTGATACTTAACTGATACGTTAGTTGACAATTACATTTTTTTACGCGTTAGACGATAACTCCATTTCTCTACTTAAAAAGTGAGCAACAGTGTAGGTAGCATTACCACCGACTCATTTTGGGGCCTCTTTTTGGTAAATATTCCCATGGATCCTCCAACCTCAAAGGCGGAGTTTGACAATCCTTTATTCGCGACTGCTGTTTTTAAGAAGTTGATTTTTAGGCAGCCACACTTTCTTTATAAAATAAATCTGTGGCTTATTATCATGTTGAATAAAAAAGATATTTTCACTTTTCCTGGTAGATAAACGCACAGATTGTAAAGATCATGGTACCAATCTATCAGTCAAAAAATGAGGGCCCAAAAGTCGGAACAAATCTTTCAACCTTTTTTTTTGTTTGGAAGGTGGATTTCTACTATTTGTGCCGATGTTTCGGCAGGCCGGAAAGAACCACGTCGCGGGCCGGATCTGGTCCGCGGGCCGTATTTTGGGCATCACTGCTCTAGAAGAAAGGCGTGCCATTCAAAAAATGGCTTGCTCCTGCACCACTGCAGCGAAAGCTATCTTAACCTGCGACATATGTGGTCGGGAAACGTTTTTTTAGATGAATCATAGTCGTTCGAAGACTGAAGTAGGCCAACTAACTAAACTCTGCTAAGTTGTAGGTTTTCCTGTCTGATTGAGGCAACCCATTCCAAGCTCTAATAACACTTGGGAAGAGAGGAACAGTCTACTGGGATCTTGAATAAAAAAATGTGCCGTATTTTATATTTCTATTTAATAGTTATTTGCGTCTATCTCTATCAATCTAAAATAACTTTTTTATTTAAATTAGCACTTTAAAAATTCCAGCCCTTAGAAAATGTTAGAGAAAAAGTTAGACAATTATTCTTATTGTATAGTTAAGACATATTATATGTGCATATTTGGTATTATTTATCTGCAATCCACCTTCTAGTTTAAAGTGTCAAATGTTATTTGTTCCATTGGTTGAACTGTGAATGAATAAAGAAACACAATTGTGTTGAAAGTTTTTTAGTGTTCAAAGCTTTAAGCTATCAATACCTTGCTCAAGGTTTTTTCTGCAAAGGAAAAAAAAATCAAGATATTGAGCTGTGTGTAATTGCTTTTGAAAACTAGGTTTAAGTAAATACAAGATTGTACTCGACTAGAATTACCCAGAGAAACTGAGATTTAAAACAGTAAAACATTTTTAAAAAGTCTTTTATGTGTGTAGTTGGACTCTACAGACTGTTAGATATCGCATTGCTTTAAATTCAGCGTAAAACATTACCGTTATAAATGTAAATAAGTGACTAAAAATAATTGCCTTAACAGAGTAAAAGATGTAAAAAAAAACTTTGAATAAAATTTGGTTAGAGTGAAATTGGAGTGACAACAGTGCGAGTTGGCGATATTTATGAAAACTGGGAATAATCTAATAAACCGATAATCTAGCTAATAAAGGGGTTTGAGTTCGAATCCTAAATTAAGTTCTGTTTGATGAGCGCCTTAAAACAGAGCGGAATTTTTTCCCCAGGTATCCTTGCGCCCCCCCCCCCCCCCGGACTGGTCCACACAAGATAGCGCTTTCAGCATGTTATAAACATAGAAACAAAATATAAAAAGATGCAGATCAGAACATGTTAAGACCTGCCACCAGTAAATGTACTTGATGATATCACCTACTTGTCCGCATTTATAATGTCCAGCCGAGACCAATAATCACAAAAAGGCCTGAATACTGGTCTTAACAAGGTGGCAACGCGCTATTGGTCTTCAATAGGTCTCAACTGCCCACATCCTGCTACGTCACAGGTCAGTGTTAAGGTCCTCCATACCAAATGGTCTCTATATAGCACGGGGGAACTGTTCTAGTAGCTATGCAAAGAGGCAGTGACTAGCTTGAACAAATGACGGTTGATTTGTCATATATTGCATGACATTACAAGCTATAGGAAGAGATAACTCTCTACGTAGCAATTGACCTCGGTAGAGCGAGACAATTGGTTACAGAAGGCCGAACCTGCGACGTCACAATCTGTGGGCTGTGGAGACCAATAGTTCTTTGCCCCGTCGTACAGACACGTGACGTGGCAACACGCTGTTGGTCTAAACTGCCCACAGGCTGCAACGTTGCAAGTCAGGCCCTCTATGACCATTGGTCTCGAATAGAGATGTCCATGAATGATTGCGATTTTTTTATAAACATTTTCCGCTTAATGTTTTGTTAAGGAGATTTCTACTAAGTTAGATTTTTAAAAATTCTTTCAAACAGATGACACAAATTTCTTTAAAAATTTAATTACGCTAAAAAGTATTGTATGGCTTGTATTTCTGTTTGCAAAAAAAAATGAATTATCAATTTGCAACACTGAAATAGTATAAGGAGTCTCAGCTGTCGCACCGAATTGCAAATCTAATACATACATTTATTTTAGTAGCACTGATCTTCTTATGAAAGTTTAAAAATAGAATTTCCATTTATTTGTGAACCGTATTAAAAAAAAAAGTTGCTTTTTTTAAAATTAAGTCTGTCTTTGATCAAAACACTCAACGTTCTCGTAACACTATATTTATAGGCAATATTATATACTTTGAGTATATTAAGAAATTTTACATTGTAAAAAAATATTCTTAAAGAAAAAAAAACTCATAAAAAACAATAGAAACTGGAGACACTGACTCGTCCATCTCTGATATCCTGCCGTCCATAAGCGAGATCTATAAGTTTTAGTTGAGAATGAAAAATGCGAAGCAGATGAACTAATTAATTTTTTTAAAAATTAAATGAATTAAAATTTGAGAACTAACTAAATTTGAGTTCTGTATGAAGTAAAGAAAATTTTACAAAATTATTTCCTAGAGTTTTTTTTTAATTGAGCGTAAAAAATTGGTCATGAGTCAGAAACAAAAATCCATCGTCCAACTCAAACTAGGAATTTATTGTTCAGTGCATTCACTTCATAATTGAAACCCTATTTAAGCGTGTGAACGTTAAACAAATTAGCTTAACATAAATAAATAAACAGCATGCGATCACTAGTTACAAATTTTAAATATATGTTATCAACAAGACACCAAAAGCAAAACATATTTTACTTCCCTAGCCACTAAATTTTAAAGTAGTTACGTAATGTAAATAGAGAAGTAGTATAACCTCATGTGGCTTAAGTTAGTCAAGGAATATAAATTAAAATTGGTAGGTAGCATCGTTAAAAGTAGTTTGGTAGATCGGCCTCTTCAGTCACACAAGAGCTTGCAAGGGGAATAGATCGTCTCTCGAGACGTAAATGCCACAGAGTTTGGTAGAAAGTAAGTTAAATCTGTTTGGTAGTACAGCATAAAATAGTAAAGAAGCACGTAACTTGAAGTTGTATGGTAGCACGTAACCATAAGTATTTAGGTAGCAAGTAACTTTAAGTAGTTACTTAGCACATAACTATAAGTAGTTAGGTAGCATTGAAGTAGCACATAACCATAAGTAGTTATTTAGCACGTAATCAAGTAGTTAGGTAACATTTAAGTAGCACGTATAGTAAAGAGGCTACATAGCACATAACCTAAAGTAGTAAGCATGTAACCTAAAGTAGTTAGCACGTAACCTAAAGTAGTTAGCATGTAACCTAAAGTAGTTGGCACGTAACCTAAAGTAGTTAGCACGTGACTTACAGTAGTTAGCATGTAACCTAAAGTAGTTAGCACGTAACCTAAAGTAGTTAGCATGTAACCTAAAGTAGTTAGCACGTAACCTAAAG
>JADKLZ010076929.1:0-18594 GCA_021533235.1 Biomphalaria straminea | reverse complement strand
TTTTAATTCCTGAACGCAGGGCCGGTCTTAGCGATTGCGGGGCCCTATGCGAAACGGATTGCGCGGGGCCTAGTATGGGTGGAGAAAAGGATAATAAGTGAAAATTAAGATTTTGTATTATAAAAAAATCGACTTTGAATTTTATTCATTCTTTAGTGTGTGTATATTACAGTCAAGTTTACTTTATTTTACGAGCCTTGTCTATTTTTCATGAGATTCATAAGAGTTTTCATGAGATTTGAATAAATTCAGGAGATTTCATGGAATTGTTCGTATATATTTTGCTATTTAATAATTACGCCTAGAGTTAGCGCGGGGCCTATGAAATCGCGGGGCCCACTGCGACCGCATACGTTGCAGTGGCCTAGGACCGACTCTGCCTGTACGAAAGGAGAATTTGAACAAATGGACTCCACGAGTGCTCTCAATGTTGAAAGTACTGCCAACTAAGTTCATTTTTAGTTTAACGATATAAATGTAATGTTAAAAAAAAACAAAAAAAACGAATAATTATAACAATAAATCATTGTTTTCGTTGCAAATGTGCTACAATACTGTATTGTAACTGAATGTGTAGGTGGTATTAATTATTTTGGAGTGGCATCTGTAATTTTAAGTTCAGATGAAGGAAGCTGGTACAAATCCATCAGTCATATTTGTAAACACATTGAAAATTTTTTACAAGGGACGCTATCATTAAAAAGAAAATTAAAATATACATTTGAACGGTTACTTCCCTTCGGCCAAGATAGGTTAAAGAAAAAAAAGGTAAAAATAATTCTTTGAAGCCAGTTAATTTTTTTTTCTTTTTTATTAGATGAACAAGGTAGTGAAACTCGTTAATGCTACGCGAAATAGATTACATTGAGCTGTAATTTCAGACGATGGAAGCAAACCTGAGCCACTAATTCGAATTACACAGTCCACAGCAGTCCTTGAAACCTCAATACAATCTGGAAAGATAAAGGCATATGTCTCAACATTAAAATCAGACTACCATTCTTTCTAGGCTAGACCAGGGGTCGGCAACCCACGGTTCGCGAGCCACATGCGGCTCTTTGGGTCTGAAGCTGCGGCTCTTTAGTTCCACACGTAAATATTATTTATTTTATCGAAACATTTTATAAAATAGTTCTGAATTGTTTAACGAGGATTAGGTACAAATTCTGTCTCTCAGTCACTTGAACTCGCCTCTCACCACACCCCTCCATACGCGTCGTCAATGTTATCAGTCCGTCAAAAGCTCTCAAATGACGCCATGGTCGGATGCTTCTATAAAGGTTTCAATCCACTTTCGACGAAAGACGAATTGGCGTCTTCACTACGTGCTTTGGCTGTGACGTAAATTTTGTTGTTTCAGGTAAATGAGTTCGAAGCGATTATTTTCTCAATTTTATATGCAATCTACAAGTAATGCTAATCGGGCAAGCATTGTGGTACTACTAGAAATTGCAGAAAAAAGGCAAACCATTTACAGATGAGGAGAATGACAAAGATGGGCTTCTACGTGCATCTGAAGAACTGTTTCGTGATTTCAAAAACAAACCAAAAATCTTGAAAAAAAGTTCAGATTTGTTACTATCCGCTAAAACAGTACAAGATAGAATATTTTAAATGTCTTCAAGTGGAAGATATTCCACTTTCTTTTGTCCTATCACTTGTTTGTCTAGCAACATAAAGACATGGCATATGTTGCCCATTTTGTCACGTATATGTCTTCTTAAGATCCAAAAGAAGAACTTCAAGGATTGTTACCGCTCTCCGGACAAACTGGAGGGAAAGATGTATGCATACGAAAATACATTAAAAACAATAAGATCGATTTAAATAAAATCGTTTCCATAGCAACTGATGGAGCAAGAAAAATGACTGGAAAAAATAAAGGGGCTACAACGATTTTTTCGAAGCAAAATAAACCATGAAAATTCTTACGTTCAACCAAGAAGCACTTTGTGCCCAAGATTGTTAAAAGTATCTTGTCAAAAGCACTCTACCATCGTCAGTTTAAAGCATTCTTAAACGAAATGGAGATTCAGTTATCTGAGCGCATTCTTCCCAATAAAGTGCGATAGCTTTCAAAGGTAAGGTGTTGAGACCTTTTGCTTTGTGCTTGAAATAAATACATTCTTAATGATAGAGAAATGAAACTCCCTGTATTAGAAAGTAACAAATATTTGCGAACATTTTGTTTTATGGTTTATCAAATTAAATTATCTGAATCTCAAAGTGCAAGTAAAGGGAAACACGTAATATTTTTGGTAGAAGAATTGGTTTGTTTTGAAGAAAGATAATTCTATTTGCAGACGATATTCAGAGACGTAAATTACTTCATTTTGAATGTCTAAACCAGTAACGCAATAACATCAGAGCTACTTTCATCACGAATTACTTGAGCACAGTTTTAAAAAATCAAAAATAAACTTCTTGACAGATTTGAGAATTTCAAAACCAACAAAATCTTTCTAGCATTCCTAGTAAATCCTCTCAACACATATTTACGAAATCCACATTGATGTATTTGGAATTGATACGGGATATCTAGAAATGCAATTGGTCGATTTTAAAGTAAAGCTTTATGGAATGGACAATTTACAGTGTTCAAAAATCAAGTTTGAAAAATTGGAGCTCCAGCAATGTATGAACGTAAGTCAACAAAAGTTTTACAGCTTTCAAAGAAATGCCACGAGTTTATTCGGCGCATGGAATAAATCAACCAGATTGCTAAAGTGAGGGCTCTCGAAGTGCTGACTTTCTTCGGATCCAAAAATTCGTGCGAGAAAGCGTTTTTTTTTAAATGAATATAAATAAAAGCAAGTAAAAAGCAAACTAACTATTAAAAATTTAGAATCGTTGTTTCAAACTTAAAACAACAAGTTATGAGCCAAATGTATCCGAACTTTCTAAAAGCATGCGAAGTTAACGCTCCCATTGAATTTGTTTGTTCAATTGTTTATTATTAAAGTTCAAGTTAGTGTTTAACAAAATATTGAACTGCTTTAGTTGTTACCGAAATATAAAATAATTATCTAATAATGCCACATATATTATTTAATTTATTGTGAAAAACACTACTTATATATAAATATATTTTTTCAGTAAAAAAATGTGCGAGTACTATTTATTGATGCAAGAAAAACTTTGCGGCTCTTTGAAACTTTAAAATTTTGTAAATTGTAATTTTTGGCTCTTTCGACTCAAAAGGTTGCCGACCCCTGGGCTAGACCACATTCTTTTATGCTTTCAAGTCTTGGACGCTGATTGCATAGATAAGAGAATCTTGGCAGTGGAATTAAAAATGCTTAAGAAGGATCATAGGTATCACTTACAAAGACCGCATCACAAACGAAAAGATTAGAAACAGGATCAGCGATTGGACCCCTCGATCATCGATGACCTCCTATATCAGAAAAAAAAAAAGTTAAGTAAAATATCATAAGGTTCTTAGGGATGGCGATGACATTCCTTCAGAGAACAATACCAGGACAAAAAAAGATGCAGACAGATAAAAGCGAAGGGAAGACAACAGAAAAGAATGGGCGGGCCTGTCATTGAAAGAGATTTTGTCAAGACAAGAAAAAGAGGTTTTCATTTGATATTTTGTGCCTTATTGTCTGTCAACAGACTAAAAGATAGGCAGTGCTCTTTTTTGTAATGAAATAGGTGCCGGTAGTCAGTGACGGATTGCCTAACTTCTAACAATAAATTAATAATAATAATAATGAAAGGCTTGTCTTCGAATCCGAAGATTAGTGAGGAATACAGTGTTTCCCGTGGCTGTGCAGTCCCAGCTGTTGTTTTATTTAGCGTTCGATTTTATATAGTCAACATTGAAAATAAACGTTAAAATACATGAAAAGTAATACTTTTTGCCCACATCGCCGTACGGGTGCCGACCGTCCCCATAAAAAGCACTGACGATAGGTGAAGGTGAAGTTGGTGAATGAAAATTTTCGTCAACACTTTTAAAAAGTAGTTAAGAAAATAGTCACTAGCCATGTAGTAGTAAGGTGATCGAAGACATTAACGCTAAAAGGAAGACAAAAAAAGTGGACAAAGCATTTCATGTGTCAATCTAGTCATGCATGTCAATCAACGACTTTAACTCTACTAAGTCGTTATTATTTTTTTGTGGCTGATTCAGGCAACCCATTTCCATTCTCTAATGGCACTCTTGAAGAGGGAACACTTGTATGAATTTATTCTAGAGTATGGGATAAGAAAGCTGCCTCTATCTTTTGTGTCTTTCTGAGTATTTCACTTGGCTATATAAAGTATGCCTGTCATATTTCATAAAGGAATTGTATTCACCCAGCTTAAAATCTATGGCCATATTACAAGATTTTCGGGGCTCGCAAAGATCTTCCTTCAGGGAACAGTACCAGGAAAAAGAAGAAGAGGCAGACAGAGAAAGCGATTGGAGGACAACATAAAAGAATGGACGGGCCTGCCATTGAAGGAGGTTCTAAACATTCAAAGGATAGAGAGGAATGGAGAAAGACGGTCGACAAGTCTTGCTTGGTGCCCCAACGGTCCACCAGACTACGGAATAGGTAACAGGTAAAGGTAAAAAATTGCCCAGTTGCCTAGGACGCTGATAATCATGCACGAAAATATACGTTTTGAAATTTTATGTTTCTGTTTGACTTTTATGTCTTATGATCTTTAAATCAGAAAAAAAAAAGCATTTTCAATGTTAACTATATAAAATCGAACGCTAAATAAACAGCAACCAAAGCGCACATATGATGGGAATAACTCCACTTTTACAACTATATATATATATATATATGTATCATTTTGTATAAAGTATTCCCCGTATGCAATTACTTGTTAACAATAATTAATTGACTAATATGTTAATATTACAAAATATAATTGTTAAAAGTATCAACTTTACCCGATAATGCGTGTTGGAGAAATAGACCTAACACAGTAACACTTGACTAAGGATCAAAACCCCACACGTTTAGCCATATCTGTGAGTACTGAAACATTATTTCCCCTGTTAGTATTAAACTCAATTTTTAATATCAGTAAGTAATTCACGATTTGGTTATGTTTGTTGACTCAAGTCTTGTCTATAGCAATAAATAATCTCTCAAAGATGAAACGTGATCATTAAGTTTACTACAATATTGAAACAAGGACTATCAATATAACATCAAACATCTATGTATCAATGTGAAATAAACTCTTTCTCTCCCTAATTATTCACCACATTCTGGTGGAATCAACGTTGGTATCGTCGATTCGGAGAGAAAGAGTTAAAGTAGATTTTATCAAACTGACTGATCACTACCAATGCGTTTCTCGACACGATCATTTAGTAAGACAGCTGGTCTTGATTATGGAGAAACATTTGTCACGATTTGTTGACATTGTCAATGTGTTTGTGTTGACCAACAAAACTTTAGCAAGCCGTGGGTATGTGAAAAAAAAAGCACAACATATTTGAATAGTTCCTTCCCCTTGACCTTACATACTACATTTATCACTATGCGTCAAAAACTTCATTTTACAGACTCAGAGAACACATAACAATTGTCTAGAAACCACAGTGTTGGCCATATCATACATATTGTAAAATCTTTTTAAAACTTCTTTCGGAATAGCGGATAAACTATCAAATACCATCAATGTGAATATTTCAAGACATTTTTCATCTATCAGAAATTCATTAAAATTCGCAGCATGCCTATTCTTCTACAACGGTGTTTCTGAACTTTTACCGATGGCGCCTTCCTAAAAAAAAAAAGTTCGCTCCTTCTATAGCCAGCTGGAGGCGTGGGAAGAACTGTAGCTTCACTAGTGGGCCGGGAGGTTGTTAGTAGTATAATTCAATGAATGTAGTTGTCTATTATAACAAAATTTCCGATTATAGTTTGCTTGAATAATTATAATATAAGTTTGGTATTCAAAATTTACATATCGAGTGGTACGTACTAGTACGTTTATATTTTTTTTGTCGGAAATACAGCGTAGTAGTTTTTTTTCTATGGATATTTATTAATTTGGGGGGTCGGGTTTGGGGGGGAGTGGGGGAGTCCCGCTTATAGAGGTGCCCCCCCCTTCCTATTTGGATATGGTGGACATTGTCATTCTAGGTTCCGATCCATGAGAATTATTTATTATTTTATCTGCTCGGTATGTGAGGTGTGGAGGCTTCTGCATAAGTTTTCTCAAATTGCAAATTGTATAGTTTTTTTTAAGAGCTATGTACAAAGAAATGACCACGCCAAACAAACAAGGCGGCATTTATCTCCTCCCAATGAAATAACTTGATACAATGTTCTAACTAAGAACTGGACACACACCTTTCAATTATTATCTTATCTTAAACAAAATAAATTTCACACACCTACCCAGGCTTGGACTGGGCCGCCGGGATACCGGGAAATTCCCGGTGGGCCGGCGGCTGCCAACTGCCAAAAGATTTATTATATTTTAAATTTTAACTGAAATTACTGTTGACACCACACAAGATATTAATGTGCAGGATCAGTGTTCTATTGTGATCCGATATGTAACGGATACTGTACACGAACGTGTATTAGCTATAGTCAATTGCACCTACAAATTTCTCAAGAGTTGCAAACAGTAAACTAGAAAAAAAGAAAGCTCGACATTGAAGTGCAGACTGTTTTGAAAGAACAAAAGAATTATAGCCAACCAACCACTTGGAAGTGCGAAAAATAAATTTCGTGTAAATGTTCACAACATGGATATGCATCAAGTACAGTGCTGTAGTTCTCCCGTCACTCCTATATGCATCAGTGTCATGGACCCTATACTCCCGCCACACCAAAAAGCTAAACTCCTTCCATCTACGCTGTCTAAGGAATATCCATAAGGTTCGTTGGTCTGACTACATACCAGACACAGAAATTTTAAAGCTGTCCAACATGCACAGTATTAATGCGACAGTAAAAAGGTCCCAACTACGCTGTGCGGGACATGTAGTCCGCATGCCAGAAAATCGCCTTCCCAAGCGACTTCTGTATGGAGAGTTATGTACAGGAAAGCGCTCCCAAGGCGGCCAATACAAGCGCTTTTAAGACACCCTCAAGAGCTCCCTCAAGGAATGCGATATCGACATTCATGGAAGCACTATCTTTAGATCGCTCCGCATGGCGAGAAGCTGTGAGCCTCGGAGTCTCAAGATTTGAAGCAAGTAGAGTGGCCAGTGCGATAGAGCGTGGAACCAACAGAAAGCAGAGAGAAAAAGCAGGCCTGTCTGCAACTGACAAAACTCACCCATGCAACATATGCGGCCGGCTTTTCAAAGCGAGGATTGGACTTTACAGCCATCTTCGAGTCCATAGGAAATGAGAAATTTGCTCATCTTCGAACACGAAGGAGGAACTATATATATGGATCAAGTAATTAATAGTTTAAAACAGAGATTCTCTGAGCATGGTAGTCTTTACGCTGATTAATCTTGTTTAGATCCAAGAAATTTTGCAGAAATTCTGAAAATAATGCCCAGCGATTCACTGTAGCACCTGAGTGGGTTGCTCAAAAAATTTGATGATACTGTAACAAAAGATCAGCTTCAAACTGAATTATTGGATTTTACAAGGAAATGGGAAAATTTTCAAACAATTGAAATGGAAGTATCAGACTCTGTCTCAGACAACATTTCACAGTCTGAATCAGTAGAATTACCAGGCAACAACCACAGAAATAAATGCAAATCTTGCAAAAAATGTATTGTTTGTTGTTATTTTGTTCTCCAGAAGTTTAATTTGCATCGTCTTGCTTATTCAAATTTCTATCTGGCTTACAAATTTGTTTTGACATTATCCGCATCAGAAATTGCTTATGTGAGAGGTCGTTTTCAAACTTGAAATACATTTTGGACAAATTAAGGAATTTGCTGAGCAAATCCTTTATGCTGATGTCCTGTGAGAAGGACCTTCTTCCAAGAATCAATAACAACGAAATCATTGATGTTTTAGCATCGACTAGTGAAACGATGAAAAGGCTGTTATACTAGTTAATGGTGCATACGTGAGTTATGGGTTATTTTAGACTACTGTTTATTTTGTTTAGGTTGTTAAAACTAGAAGTTTTTTAACTGTTTAATGTTGTTTTGCATAATTACGAATTTGAACATGTAATAAATAAAAACATTCTTACAACTTAAAGTAGTGTTTTTGAACTTTAAAATTTCATTATTATTATTATTATTATTATAATTATTATTATAATTATTATGATAAAAGAACGAGTATTCTTTCTCTGGCGGAGCCAGGGTCGAGTTTCATTAAAGGGAGACAAAATTCATCGTATTCCCTTTATCAGTTTCCATTGAGGAATTTTCTGGTGATGTGGCAGGTCTGCAGCAGTACCGCCCTCTGACAGGCAACGAGAATGTTCCTAGGAATGCCCAGAGCCTTATTATTATTATTATTTATATATGAAATATTAATAATTATTATTATTATAGCTTTTATATAGCGCTACTTTCATGCTTATAGCATGCTCAGAGCGCTTTGTTAAAATCTCATTTCTTTAATTATAGAAACTAAAGAAAAATATATAAAAAATAAATGAAATTAAAAATAAGTAGTAATATTTTATTATTGAAAAAATGTATATGAAACTAATGATAAAGTGGGCCGCCGCCATGACCAAATTTCCCGGGCCGGTTTTTTAAGTCAGTCCGACCCTGCACCTACCCCTCTGAAGTTGCCGCGCCCATCCTTATGAAAACTGAGCCATATCCTGTATGTATCCCCTATGTAATCCACCTTAGGGAGATCCTATTGCCAATACAACCCAACATTACCGATAATCTGTTTCTGTGGTCATGTGGCCAACTAAAGTCAGTTGCCCATTAGATCTGGGTGGAATCAGAGGCACCCAAAGGTCCCGAAATTAAAAATACCAGTCTTCGCCGGGATTTGAACCCGGGATAACCGCTTCAAAAGCCAAAGTTTCTACCAGTTAATGAATAGTTGGTTATTAATTATTTTGTTTGATTTTAAAGTAAGGGGATTAAATGCTACTTACCTAAGAGATGTCTTCACCAAGGTTTGAACCCGGGAACTCTCGGTTCGGAATCCAAACCCTTTACCACTCAACCACCGCGCCTGCAACTCTACCGTGTTATATTCGTACAAAGCTCTTAAAAAAATATAACACGTGGGAAGCGTGGTCGAGAGGCTAAGTGCGGCTTGAGCTTGGCTACCTAGAAGGGGGCTCGAGGTTCGACACCCGACTCGGGCAGAGTTGTGTTTACTGAGCGCCCAAAGGCAGCACGGGAAACCAACTCCTAGATACCCCCTCCCCCCACTGGTCCACACATGAGATTGGACCGAAGCGCTCTGAGCATGCTTTAAGCATGAAAGTAGCGCTATATAAAAGCTATGATATATATTCTTCAATAGATCTCATTTCCAAAGGTGGCACTCAATTTTTGAACTAACTGACTTTAGCGAAAGATTTCTAAGTGAGAGAAATCATATGGATAAAACCATATAGTAACAATGACCTCGCCCCCCCTCCCTCTTTTCTAGCCTCTTTTGTTTGGCTACACGTCCTCTGTATCCCCCCCCCCCGCTCATTACGCGGAGGGTGAGTACACGAGGAGTCAATACGCGGGACAGCGGGGAATGGCTGCGTGCGAGTGAGCTAATAAGGAAAACCAACAACAATTTTTTTTCTTCTTCCTTTCCTCTAGGATACAGGAACAGCTTCTCCTGAGTGCTCAATCTGCGCGCGCATGTCTGCGTATGTGTTTCTCTTGACGCTTTTGTACTTCTGCTATAAGGTTAAACAATTAAAGTCTTCGATTGGCATTTTTGCCTTGGATGGAATACTATTCTTATAGTGAGGCTTAAGATTTGGATATCTATTGATTTCGAATTGGAACATAGTGATAAGTGTTTGAGTTTGTTTTTTTTCTCTTCTCTGTGAAATTTTGGACTTGTCTTAATTAGTGGTATGTCTTGTTGATATTTTTTAACGCTATTTCTACTAGGAAAGTCAATAACGCATTTTTTTCAGACTTTGTGGTCCATAGGGTACGGGATATAAAGCTTATTTGTTTTTAAAGTTGTCAAAGTTGAGACTGAGTTTTATTGGGTGGACACAACGACTAACCGCCTTTACATTCCCCCAAATTAATTGAGGGATAGTTGGGCTGATATAATAAAAAGTAGTAATCTCAATAACCCAGATTAGAATGCAGATAATGTGTGTAAATTAGTTGTATTACATTTTTTTAAAGTACAGTTTGTTATAAAAAAAAAATCAAAAATAATTTTACAAAAAAAAAAAAAATACAAACAAAATAAAGCATTATTTGGATTAAAAATTAAATTAAAAAAAAATAATCAGAAATCTTACAATTGTTTAAAAAAGAAGCTAAGATTAAATTCAGAGATAATAATTAACGACAAAGATAAGTCGTATTTATCGCCTGCATCTTGCATTAAATAAGCGCAAAAGCTAATTCTAATTTTCCAAAAGCGAATCCGTTTATGAAATAATATATGTAAATTTATTCTTAAACACATACAACAATTCGATAACTATACTAATAAGACTTATAGAGCAATACTAACCTTTAGCTCAAAGAGTGCATCACACATTCAAATATAATAGGAGAAAAAAACTAAATCTTTTAATTAATCATCTATATACATAAGATCTAAAATTCTGTCCTTTTAATGTGAAGCAGCCGTCTTTAAATGTTGATATGCAACTGAAACTTACTTTATCAATGTTTGTAATCTTTGTGCTTGTAGCCGGGCTAGTCAACCAATGACCAGTTGGTCTCATATAAACCTTGTAGCCGGGCTAGTCAACCAATGACCAGCTGGACTCATATAAACCTTGTAGCCGGGCTAGTTAACCTATGACCAGTTAGTCTTATATAACCGGGGAATAAAACATCACTACACTAATATGCTTCTTGTTCAGATGTCCTCTCGTGTCCGAGCTATTTGGGTTATACTATTACGTTTGTCGTGTGGAATGCGCTGCGGTTTGTCGTTACGATGGTCTAGTTCAAACCTTACCCGCTCCCATCCCCCCCTGTCTTGTTGAGATTTTCGAGCTATGACTTTATACTTTATTCTTGTTGAAAATGAAAAGAAAACGAAACTTATCATATGATATAAAACTCTTAAGTTTAGAACTAAACAGGTTCTTGGACTTAACAATTACGGTAATTGGTTTGATAAGACTCCATATATGTCTTTTTTATATAGATATTATTACATAAATCCATCCTATTTAAGTAGAAGCCAACTCTCTGAGCCGAGGTAGAAGTAGAACAATTAAAAAAAATAATTTCTCAAAGTACTGAGTAACTTTGTTATCCCGAAAAACTAAAAAAATATATTATCCTTATTCTTTAGGACTAACAATAAAACTAATAAAATGTAAAAATATAATGTATAGAAAGTAATTATTTTAGAAGGTATTTATAACATTCTATAACATTCCATTCTGAAATAAATATTAATAGAAACGAACTCATACCCTTTTTATAATATTCGAAAATAAAATAAAAAAGTTGTTAAAAATATCAGCCAAACATTAAATGCGACACTAATTTGCTAGCAAATGAAAGATAACATCGTTCAGTTTGAATATCTTGTAAATTTGTTCATCGGAGATGTTCACATGACCAATGTCTGTGTTAATATTTATGTTCAAGTTTAAACAAAAAATGAAATTTTTTAAAGACTGATCCAATGATGTTCAATTCGTTATGTTGGAAATCATAATTTGTAAATGAATTTTAAGGAAACTTTAAAAAAAAAAAAAAAAAACACAAACTTTCTTCCAAACTGAAATCTTTATCTATAACAATTTGTTAATTTCTAGAAACATCCAATCTTGTCTCAGTTTAGCGCTACTCGGCATGGATGATAACAGCTGACAGCGAATGGCTTCTGCAGGAGATAGATAGGGGAGAACTCGTATAAAAAATCGCGAGACAGACATTTGAGTCCTTCGCACCCACCCGGGCCCCCAGGGGGGGGGAAAAAAAAAAGGTCCTTTGGTATTAATGGAAGTTAAGAAAGGCGAAAAGATTACTCAAATAGACTCACACTGATCACATCTCAAGTGGGTCTGATTTTTCACACGGTATGTTGCACTCACCGTAAATCTTTGGATTTTGTTTTCGTTATCATAGGCACATAAGAAAAGAGCGCCTAACTGAACTGTACATATTAAATATGTAAACATTTCTGGGGTCAATCAAAATGAATGTGTGACATCCTCACTATCTTTTATAACTATCAACAAGATTTACTCTTTGCTGTCTAGTTACTTGGTCCCGCATCACCACGCAGAGACACGTGATTGAAAGTAAGTAAAGTTCCCCCTTTCAGACCTTCTGGTCTATAGGGCAGATGATATAAAGGTCATTCTGTGGCCCACGGTTAACGAGGGTGTCATGTGGCCAGCACAACGACCAACCGCCTTTACTTTTCCCCAACTAATGTCGGGTACCCATTAGAGCTGGGTGGAACAAGGGCGCCCGAAAATCCCGAAAAAAAAATCCCAGTCTTCACCAGGATTCGAACCCGGGACCTCCAGTACGAAAGCCAAGCGCTTTACCGCTCAGCCACCGCGCCCTCAGACACGTGATTGCACGCCAACATTTATGTCCATACTGGTCACCTTTAAACAATTCTATGTGTAGCCCGAAGCATTTTTTTTTCTCCAAAGCAAAACAAAGTGGATGTTAGTTTGGTGTCAATCTAGTCATGCATGCACTGACCTAAACTCTGACCATTGGGAAGACATAGCCCTAGACCGCACAAGTTGGAGAGAGAGGAGGTAATAAAGAAAGCCATGGTCAATGAAAAAACATGGGTCTTAGCTCTAGAACAGTGATGCTCAAACTAATTCGTTTCCACGGGCCATTTTAATTTCCAACACTCGTCTTGCGGGCCACATGACCGAAAAGTTACAAAAACGAAATGAAATTGTTCTTAAACTATTTTGGTAGAAACCTGTGGATTTGATACTTAACTGATACGTTAGTTGACAATTAATTTTTTTTTACGCGTTACACGATAACTCCATTTCTCTACTTAAAAAGTGAGCAACAGTGTAGGTAGCATTACCACCGACTCATTTTGGGGCCTCTTTTCGGTAAATATTCCCATGGATCCTCCAACCTCTAGGCGGAGTTTGACAATCCTTTATTCGCGACACTGATGTTTTTATGAAGTTGATTATTAGGCAGCCACACTTTCTTTATAAAATAAATCTGTGGCTTATTATCATGTTGAATAAAAAAGATATTTTCACTTTTCCTAGTAGATAAACGCACAGATTGTAAAGATCATGATACCAATCTATCAGTCCAAAGTGAGGGCCCAAAAGTCGGAACAAATCTTTCAACCTTTTTTTTTGTTTGGAAGGTGGATTTCTACTATTTGTGCCGATGTTTCGGCAGGCCGGAAAGAACCACGTCGCGGGCCGGATCTGGTCCGCGGGCCGTATTTTGGGCATCACTGCTCTAGAAGAAAGGCGTGCCATTAAAAAAATGGCTGCTTCCTGCACCACCGAAGCGAAAACCATCTTAACCTGCGATATATGTGGACGTGAAAAGTGTTTGAGATGAATCATAGTCGTTCTACGACTGAAGGAGGCCAACTAACTAAACTCTACTAAGTTGTAGGTTTTCCTGTCTGATTTAGGCAACTCGTTCCAAGCTCTAATAACACTTGGGAAGAGAGGAACAGTCTACTTAGATCTTGAATAAACAATGTGCCGTATTTTATATTTCTATGTAATAGTCAATGGTGTCTTCGTCTGCTTATTTGCGTCTATCTCTGTCAATCCAGACTAGCTTTTTTAGTTAAAATTAGCACTTTCAAAATGCCAGACCTCAGAAAATGGTAGAGAAAAAGTTAGACAATTATTATTATTGTACATCTAAGACAAAATATATGATGATATTCTTATCAATACATCTGCAATCCACCATCTAGTTTAAAGTGTCAAATGTTATTTGTTGGATTGGTTGAAAGGGGAATGAATAAAGAAACACAATTGTGTTGAAAGTTTTTTAGTGTTCAAAGCTTTAAGCTATCAATACCTTGCTCAAGGTTCTTTCTGCAAAGGAAAAAAAAATCAAGATATTGAGCTGTGTGTAATTGCTTTTGAAAACTAGGTTTAAGTAAATACAAGATTGTACTCGACTAGAATTACCCAGAGAAACTGAGATTTAAAACAGTAAAACATTTTTAAAAAGTCTTTTATGTGTGTAGTTGGACTCTACAGACTGTTAGATATCGCATTGCTTTAAATTCAGCGTAAAACATTACCGTTATAAATGTAAATAAGTGACTAAAAATAATTGCCTTAACAGAGTAAAAGATGTAAAAAAAAACTTTGAATAAAATTTGGTTAGAGTGAGTTTGGAGTGACAACAGTGCGAGTTGGCGATATTTATGAAAACTGGGAATATGTCGCTGGTAGACAAAAACCGATATCTTAGCTAACAAGGGGGCTTGAGTTTGAATCCTAAATCGAGTTCTGTTGGATGAGCGCCTTAAAACTGAGCGGAATTTTTTCCCCAGATATCCTTACCCCCCCCCCCCCCACACACACACACTGGTCCACACAAAATTAAACCATAGCGCTTTCAGCATGTTATAAACAGAGACAAAAAAAATATAAAAAGATGCGGATCAGAACATGTTAAGACCTGCCTCCAGTAAGTGTACTTGATGATGTCACATACTTGTACGCATTTATAGTGTCCAGCCGAGACCAATCATCACAAAAAGGCCTGAATACTGGTCTTAACGAGGTGGCAACGCGCTATTGGTCTCCAATAGGTCTCAACTGCCCACATCCTGCTACGTCACAGGTCAGTGTTAAGGTCCTCCATACCAAATGGTCTCTATATAGCACGGGGGACTGTTCTAGTAGCTATGCAAAGAGGCAGTGACTAGCTTGAACAGATGACGGTTGATTTGTCATATATTGCATGACATTACAAGTTATAGGAAGAGATAACTCTCTACGTAGCAATTGACCTGGATAGAGCGAGACCATTGGTTATAGAAGGCCGAACCACTGACCTGCGACGTCACAACTTGTGGGCTGTGGAGACCAATAGTTCTTTGCCCGTCGTACAGACACGTGACGTGGCAACATGCTGTTGGTCTAAACTGTCCACAGGCTGCAACGTTGCAAGTCAGGCCCTCTATGACCATTGGTCTCGAATAGAGCTGTCCATGAATGATTGCGATTTTTTAATAAACATTTTCCGCTTAATGTTTTGTTAAGGAGGTTTCTACTAAGATTTTTAAAAATTCTTTCAAACAGATGACACAAATTTCTTAAAAAATTTAATTACGCTAAAAAGTATTGTATGGCTTGTATTTCTGTTTGGAAAAAAAATGAATTATCAATTTGCAACACTGAAATAGTATAAGGGGTCTCAGCTGTCGCGCCAAATTGCAAATCTAATACATACATTTATTTTAGTTGCACTGATCTTCTTTCTAAAGTCTAAAAATAGAATTTCCATTTATTTGTGAACCGTATTAAAAAAAAAAGTTGCTTTTTTTAGCGGCCCCGGAAAGGGGAAAAGACGCTATTAGTTTTGTGTGGCCTGTCTGTCCGTCTGTCTGTCTGTCTGTCTGTCTGTCTGTCTGTCTGTCCTTCTGTCCGTCCGTCCCGTTTAGTGCTCAGAAAGTAGAAGAGAAAATGAAAATCTGACATCACGATAATATAGAGCATTCAAAGTTCTGATGCAACGGCTACTTTTTTTTTTCTAAAAGCTCAAAATCTAATTTTTAAAAATATTTTATGCAAACAGTATTTAAAGAGAAAAAACCTAATTAGTATGCAATATAAATGAAACCTACTTTAAGACAATTAATAATCTAATATACCGCACATGATTTCACATTTTTTTGTTCCAACATACGAGTAACATACCAGTATTTACTCGTAAAGTAATCAACTCATAAAACAAGTGTGGCAGTTGCCTTGAACATCGGCTTTACAAGGCTAACGTTGAGAGATCAAAGCACGGAAGATGTATATTACTTTTGTGTGGCCTGTCTGTCCGTCTGTCTGTCTGTCTGTCCGTCCGTTGAGAGATCAAAGCGGATCTGACAGGGATCCGACTCCGACGGGGGCCGCCTCTGAGTTTGTGTATCACACAAACTCTCTTTGTAATCTTGTTAAAATTAAGTCTGTCTTTGATCAAAACACTCAACGTTCTCGTAACACTATATTTATAGTCAATATTATATACTTTGAGTATATTAAGAAATTTTACATTGTAAAAAAATATTCTTAAAGAAACAAAAAATTAATAAAAAACAATAGAAACTGTAGACACTGACTCGTCCATCTCTGATATCCTGCCGTCCATAAGCGAGATCTATAAGTTTTAGTTGAGAATGAAAAATGCGAAGCAGATGAACTAATTAATTTTTTTTAAAATTAAATGAATTAAAATTTGAGAACTAACTAAATTTGAGTTCTGTATGAAGTAAAAAAAATTTTACAAAATTATTTCCTAGAGTTTTTTATTAATTTAGCGTGAAAAATTGGTCATGAGTCAGAAACAAAAATCCATCTTCCAACTCAAACTAGGAATTTATTGTTCAGTGCATTCACTTCATAATTGAAACACTATTTAAGCGTGTGAACGTTAAACAAATTAGCTTAACATAAATAAATAAACAGCATGCGATCACTAGTTACAAATTTTAAATATATGTTATCAACAGGACAACAAAAGCAAAACATATTTTACTTCCCTAGCCACTAAATTTTAAAGTAGTTAAGTAGTGCAAATATGGAAGTAGTATAACCTCATGTGGCTTAAGTTAGTTAAGTATTATAACTTAAAATTGGTAGGTAGCATCGTTAAAAGTAGTTTGGTAGATCGGCCTCTTCAGTCACACAAGAGCTTGCAAGGGGAAAAGATCGTCTCTCGAGACGTAAATGCCACAGAGTTTGGTAGAAAGTAAGTTAAATCTGTTTGGTAGTACAGCATAAAATAGTTAAGAAGCACGTAACTTGAAGTTGTATGGTAGCACGTAACCTAAAGTATTTAGGTAGCAAGTAACTTTAAGTAGTTACTTAGCACATAACTATAAGTAGTTAGGTAGCATTGAAGTAGCACATATCCATAAGTAGTTATTTAGCACGTAATCAAGTAGTTAGGTAGCATTTAAGTAGCGCGTACCCAAAAGTGGCTATATAGCACGTAACCTAAAGTAGTTAGCACGTAACCTTAAGTGGTTAGCAAGTATGTAATCTAAAGCGGTTAATTAGCACGTAATCAAGTAGTTAGGTAGCATTTAAGTAGCACGTATCGTAAAGAGGCTACATAGCACGTAACCTAAAGTAGTTAGTTAGCACGTAACCTTAAGTAGTTAGCACGTAACCTAATGTAGTTAGTTAGCACGTAACTTAAAGTAGTTAGCACGTAACTTAAAGTAGTTAGCTCGTAACCTAAAGAGGTTGGTATGTAACCTAATAAAATTAGCACGTAATCTAAAGTAGTTAGCACGTACCCTAAAGTAGTTAGCACGTAACTTAAAGTAGTTAGCACGTAACCTAAAGAGGTTGGTATGTAACCTAATAAAATTAGCACGTAATCTAAAGTAGTTAGCACGTAACCTAAAGTAGTTAGCACGTAACCTAAAGTAGTTAGTTAGCATGTAACTTAAAGTAGGTAGGTAGTGTACAGCTTTTAGTTAGTAAAACAACACTGAGACGTTGAATTTCACGACACCCCACAAAAAAAAAAAAATCAAACCTACGTTCAAGAATACAGAGTATAGTGTGGGTCAGTGAAGGAACTCAAATTCATTTAAAAAGAGCCAATAATATTTCGCAAGTTTATCAGCAAGTGTTTCGTTTCCTCTTTTCTTTGGATACCAACACTTGGGGAGATCTTGATACAACTCTACTGGATTACAAAAGTTTGAAAAATTTTCGATGACATAAAAAAAGGTAAGAATTTCTTGTCTTAGTTTTATGTATTACTTAACTACTCCATTGAATTTAAATGTAGGCCATACGCAGGGAATGATCCCTTCACGTTTGTGTTATATCTTAGCTTGAAAATAAAAGTAGAGTGTGAAAATTGGTTTACCCGTTCAACCGACATATTCATAGTAGATATAAAAAAAAAATTCTGTAAAAAAATGGTTGTAATAAATTTTTTTTATCAAGATTGGTCAAACGGTGTTTATTTTATTTCGGACATATATACATACATACATACATTATGGTTATGGAGTGTGTGTGTGTGTGTGTTTCTATGGTGACGGTGGAAAGAGGTTAGCGATTGGCTGTCAATGATTAAAGATAGGTGCCATTCTCATCATTTGGTTTTACTTAGGGGAGACGACTCCAGAACGTCAGACTGAAAGTTATGTCATTGTAGTGAGTTAGGGTTTGTTTAAGAATATTACTACTAAAGTAGTTTACTTAATTTGCTAAAAGATGAAGTTGTTTGAAGTTTTATTAGATAAGATACATAAGATTAGTTGTTTACCAGCAGATTGGTGCTACAAGTCAACGACCGGTAGATAGATAGATATATAAATAGATAGATAGATAGATAGATAGATAGAT
>JADKLZ010076926.1:0-10231 GCA_021533235.1 Biomphalaria straminea | reverse complement strand
TACACACTCCTTAATGCTTATACAATTGAACTACAGGTTGTATACACCCATTAATGTTTGTGCAATTTAACTGCAGGTTGTACACACTCCTTAATGCTTATACAATTGAACTACAGGTTGTATACAGTGTCAGCTGAAGGATTTTGAAGGCCCTCCTTACCAACTTCCACCTTGTTCTAATGCTGAACTCTTAGTTAAGTGTAGAAACATTCTGGACACTACATTGAGATCAAATTCAATCAATACTACGCTTGATTTATGTAGGTAAGTACTCGCTACGTAGGCATTAGTTTGAAGCAAATGATTGTTGCCTAATCGTCCATGCAGACCACTTCTCTCTGTTGTATTAGATATATTATCATAGATAAACATTCCAAATCGGCGTTGTATGTCTTGGGTCGAGATACTCTTTACACTATGTTCTTGTTATAGGCTTTGCGACGTTGTGGTACACCCGATCCGTCTCTTGTTTTTGGAAGTTTTTGTGGTTGTTGATAGCTTACAGTTCATAGCTTCTGATATTCATGCTGAAAATATTGAAACCTGCCTTTTTACATACCTTCCCTTTGGTAACCGATCTGAGTTTGTGTTTCCACACAAACTGTATTTGTAACCTTGTTTTCTTATCTTCTTACATTGCAGCTTCTTGTTTGGACGAACCTGTTTCTAGATCTACATTTACCGGCTGGACTCAGGTTTTCAATACTGAATTTTCACCTGTCACACCGTTGCCTAACCACGAGGCCAAAACCGAAATCACCTTCAGTCCTTCATCATCAGGCGGTCGACGTCGCACTGAGTAATATTTCCTATAGGATTAGAGCCCCTAAAATGGCTACTAACTAACCCTAAAGAGTCCTCTAGCAGGAAATTATTAAAACATCAAACAAAAGCATTAGTTTTTTTTTCAAGAAATTTGTACAAATGAGATAGGAACATACAACTAGAGTGCTATTTAACCTTAGGCTAACATTAAAAGTTGCATCCTTTGCTTTAAACTTCATTTTTTTTCTTCAGTCTGTAGTCATTTAGCAGGAATGTTGTTCTGGCTGATTTATTCTTTTTTTTTTTGGGGGGGGGGGATTTCACTTGCCAATTCTGCCAACCGAAGAATATAATGATCGCCGGTGTTGGGACTTTAAATACCATTTAATCTTCTGACGTTTTAAATGATACACTTCTGAGCAGTATTTTCTTATCACATCTTTTTCCTCAGTCTGACATTTACTGTTTGTGTATTGTGGTTCCTCCATGATATAGGCTAGAAGTTGTGAGGTCTATCTATTATCAGCTGGTACGCTTTTTTTTTTACTGCTGTTTCTGTTAGCAAGGGGAGTTAACAAATAAATATTGTATCCCTTCAGGGGAGATAACAATAATAATGGGGGAGTCCAAGAAGGGAAATAACAAATAGTAAATAGTCACGGTGAGATCATTATATGTCTCTTAGATAACGATATGAAAGGGAAGGGGGGGGAATGGGCGATGGTCAGAGACCATGACGCTATTGTTTACATTGGGCCGTGGGGCATGAACAATAGAGAGAGCTTGAATGGAGAGAGGTCCGTCCAAGGGACGCAACTCTCGTCAAGGTTAAACGAGTAAAGGGGAGATAATTCACATATTTCTTTATATATCTCTTCTAAGCGCAGTATTAGTGGCCAGTAAAATTATTAAGGCGGTCAGCCGAGATAAGAGGTACAAATGTATACCTAAGTAATGTGTTTTGGCTAACAGGGCCGATAAAATAGAATATATAGATAATTACGGCATTCCTTGTCACGGAATTAGCGTAAATACATACTTGGTAATATGACATGTTACATAAATATTATTTCCTTCCAAGGAATTGACCATTAATATTATATGAAGGGCTTGTGGTGAGCAATAATTTATCAGCGATAAATCAATAATAGCTAAATAGCTAAATACATGTGGCCAGTTTTAGTAATAAATTCTAGTCCCGATGACTTCGGCCATGATACAAAATATAATACATAAAGTGATCTACCTACATAATCCATGATAAGAAATACACAAATATGTATACAATAATGCAGTAAATAAATGCACAAATATATAAACACACATTGCTAAGTAAAATGGTTATTAAACACTTTACAAAGTTACGTACCACCAAATCCAAAGGAAAGAAATATTGAATGACAATAGCCCAGAGCTTAAACCAGAGATTCGGTGTGCTCGTCTCATCTTTCCCGAATGAAATGAGATTGAACTCAGAAATTTTGTCCCTTTACACGCGGACCAGGGGGCGTGGCCTCCAAGGTGTCTAGACTGTCCGTCTTTAGGAAAAGTGATTGCCGCTTGACCTTGAGATTTTCCGGGAGATAGACACAATGCGTGGGCGCGAAAACACAGCCCAGGAAGTAGGGTCGACTGGCGTCCCTTTGTCTTCTCCCAGGTGGTCAGACGATGGAGAAAAGAGGGGGAGGGCTTGTCTTGAGCTAGAGAGATTACCAGCAATAGACCTGGCGAGTGGGAGGAGACTCCACTCCGTCCACGTCGTCCCGTGAATACAAAGGGTGGCGGCGGATGTCCGCCAAGATAAGTACGAGTGTGTGTACTCTTGTCAGGTCCAGTGCGGAACTCGTCAGACTGAGAAAGAACAATGTGACATCGATGCCTAGAGAGGGGGTTGGATCGGAGGGGCGCCGGCAAAGTTACTTTGCCTCACCGTGGCGCCGGCTCACTAGGGGAGGTGAGCAAGACTAAAAAGTAACAAACAGGACCCCCGTGGGGGTGCCTACGGGCAGACAAGAGTCCGCCCATTGCACTGTAGCGGGTTGTAAGAAAGCTCCCACAAACCGTCACCTAATCCATGCGCTGTTCCTCAAGGGACCGTTTCATCAATGGCGAATCCCGCACAGTTAGCTTGGTATAATAAAGGAACATGGTGGTGGCCCCCAGTACTACTTGGCCTTCGGCCATGAATTCTAGTCCATGCGTCGAAGTGTCATTAGTATTGGAAACAGCAACGCCCTATAGACATTGACTCAGGTCCCTCCCAGACAGGCCTGTTTTGTGGTCCGCAGTTTTTTTTTTTACTGTTTGATATTTGTTCTAGGACGGATTCAGACAGGTTTTTCAAACTTAGAGCTCGAAGAGCCTCCGGCTCAGCTCTTAGTCTATCCAGCGGATCGGAGGGGTGGTAAAGGTGTATTTTAGCACTAGATGGGCTAAGTTAAGAAAATTAAAGATAAATATTAAAATAAACTAATTAAAGGCTTAGACTTCAGTGATCCCTTGAGTGAGCGAAAGAGAGTTATCACAGTTGGTACATTTCTTACTAAATTGTTCAGTGCACTTTTTTTCTTCCTCTGCTTCCCCTTTTCAATAGACTCAAGTACTATACCTGTATTTAAATCCAACACTAGATTGAAAGAGAGATGGAGGTTATCTACGAACATTGAAAAGTATGAGACCAACAGAGCTCACTTTCAGTCATCGCTTGCTGGGAAGGAATTTTGTAGTTTGTCTGTAAGGAACAGTAGTGACAGCAAGGCACAAGATTTAATTAAAGAATAGGGAACGAATAAATAGATTATCCAAAGAGAATCTTGGACATCAATCATTTTCTCTTAAAGCAAAATCTGATACTCCGTGCGTGGACATCGCAAACAAGTTAAAGAAGTATGTCCATGTAGTGCGGAATCTTGGAGTTTTCTTTGACTCAACACTATCTTTTGACCCACACATAAGACAGCTCTGCAAGGGTCTTTATCTGCAGCTGCGCAGATTAGGCCAGATCCGACCATATCTAACAACGGAGTCAACAAAAAACGCTAGCTGTGGCATTCATACTCTCCCGCCTTGACTATTGCAACGCCGTACTAGCAGGTATACCCGATGACAAAATAGCCAAGCTACAACGTATTCAGAACAACGCCGCACGAATAGTTCTTAAAAAAAAACAAGACGAGATTCTGCTACTACGCTCTTGCGCACGCTCCATTGGCTTCCCGTGAAAGCAAGAATCGATTTCAAGGTCGCCACACTTTGCCATCAGTGTATATACAACAATGAGATGCCCTTGTTCCTTAGCGAACTGATTACTCCATATGTCCCACAGAGAGCCCTACGCTCAATGGACTCAACGCTTTTAGTGGTGCCACGTTTCTCCCTAAAAAGCTACGGTCTGCGGGCTTTTTCAGTTCACGGACAAAAGGTTTGGAACTCACTCCCTATTGATCTCAGACAGACAACATGCTTCACCACTTTTAAGAAGAATATTAAGACTTATCTGTTTAGAACTTTTTTAGATTAGTTTGTCATGTCCTATGTTTGTGTTTGTAATGTTTTTACAGCGCCTTGAGCCTACATCTTTGTTTGTTAACAGCGCTTTACAAATAAAATTATTATTATTATTATTAAGTATTACAAGGTTAAAAATCAAAGTAATTTCTTTGATTTAGTGAAACTCTTATCCAAGTAAGAACTACTCCTGACATGTGCTTGGAACCAAGCTTAGTTCCACACCAAATGCGCCTCCAAAAATACAAAATGAGTTGATTGTGATTCAGGACGAAAACATGATGAACAAATCTTGAAGGTGTTCCCAACAATACCAACCAAAAACATTTCCTATGGATAGAAAGAGATTTCACTTGTTGTCGCAGTTTCCTCAGAAGCGTCAAACTTATGAAAGAAGGATCCGTTGAGCTCTTCAGTTTTATAAAAACATATTCGCTAGAATAATCAGATTTGAATATCACCATTTTGATTCGCATATTTCTGATGATTGTGGTAAGTGTGACTACATACAAGCGTAATAGTTCTAAGCTTTAGTTAATACAGAATTACGACACACTCATTAGGCAATTTTGTCTATTGATCAAAGGCTGGTTTAAAAACTGATTTTGATAAAATTATTGATATATTACTAGTAAGAAAGCACTAAGATTTATCTGTAGTATCTTTTGTGTAAAATTGATTTTTTTCTTCCAAATTAGCAATACTTGAAAATCGAATATACATTTCTTTTGGAGAAAATAAAACGTTTTACTGTTTCATTCTTTTTTTTTTTTTTGGTGGCGTGGGGTTACCGCACCGGGCATCAAATACTCTAGCTACGCCAGTGGTCATACAGTACATCATAAAAGTTCTATTTCCTACATAGATCACACTCAAAAACAAGAATTACCAAATGTTTCAATCTACCAAGGGGAATTGTTGATCTCAAGTATTATTCATTAGTTTGAGGCGTGAGAAGCTTCTTTCACTAGATTCCACAATTGCGGGTATTGCATAATGCCGTTTTTTTATCGCGCATAGGGCTGACGTTTTCCATATTGACTGACACCCCAAAATAAGATAAGATAAGATAATTTTAATGATCCAAACTAATGGAAATTCAGTTTGATTACAATTGACAACCTCAGCGTAACTACTGTAGAAAAAACAATGTTGATGACAAATTTGAACCACATTCACATACGAACACACATACACATTCAGCGCTTTATGAATTTGACTTCTATGTGCTTCTCGATGACAATTTTGTTTATATATTGCAGGAGACATATCAGTTTTCAAAACATTTTAATAATTTCTGGAGATTTCCATGACTTTTTTGTATATTTTACAATTTCAGTAGATTTCAAGGACTTGTTAAATTGACAGGAGGCCTCGGGAAATCTGTTATAAGTTAAATAATGCTTTACTTTAATAATTTATACACCTAAACTTAGCGCGGGTCCTATAAAAGTGTGGGGCCCACTGCGATCACATAGGTTGCAGTGGACTAAGGTCGGCCTTGCCAAATAGCGGCGTATGCTACGCCGCCGGTCGAATAGTAGACCACTATTACCTGAGTTCACATTTACTCATTTCTCTGTAGCGTAAGCAAGGCAAGGAAACATGACTGTTTTAATCATTCCCATAATTACATTCTCAACATAATCAATCAACAGACGCTAGCACGTGTGTGTTCAGGTGACCCGTCAAAATAGCGCGGACAAAATAGCGCCGACAAAATAGCGCCGACAAAATAGCGCCGACAAAATAGCGCGAAATTTCCCGACAAAATAGCACAAGACAAAATAGCGCAGATTTATATATGATGTGTATAAAAGTGCCGAGTTGTTAGCAATTTTATGTCCACAGAGTGTGATGTTAGATTTTGAGAAGGCAAGTCAAAATGCAGTAATCACCGACAAGTCTGATCGCAGGGAATACTGTGCTAACTGTATTTCAACTTGCCTTCTCAAAATCTGACATCACACTCTGTGGAGTAAGAGTTGGTCTTAGCTCCAGCAGTTTCTTGAAGAGTCGAACATAGTCAGCTTCTTGTTTAGATGGCAGTAGTGCATATATAAGTGGTACAGCACATTGATCAATCAGTGCATGTATTTAGAAGAGCTGCACAAATAATTCAGGTGCAACTTTAAATGCTATGTTGCCAGTATACAGAAACAAGACAGTGATGGAATATCTACGTGACATTTCCTACAATTTAGGCCCTAACTTTGTGAAAGTTTGTGTCTGTGTCTGTGTGTCTAAATATGACATCGTTTTTTTGTGTGTTTTCAAAGTACACTTTTATAATATAAATAAATGCTATATTTTGAAATAATTCATTTTACCTTTTTATTATGTTTAGCTAAAGTATTTCATGCAAAATGACAGAAAAATAATAACATTAAACCAAAAAATAAAATATTAGCTCTATTCTTATTTAATAACGATATCGAAAGTATTTTTTCAAAATGACTAAAATAAATTTTTTTCTGCGCAATTTTGTCGGCGCTATATTGTCCGCGCTATTTTGTCGGCGCTATATTGTCGGCGCTATTTTGTCGGCGCTATTTTGTCCGCGCTATTTAGACGGGGTAACGTACATATCGCTTTTTTTATCATTAGGACAAGATGGGAGTTTGTCAACTGCACCCAAGAAGCCTTATGTTTTTGTCACTACCCTCGGGATACTTTATATTTGTCTCAAGCCTTAAAAGATATCAGCAAGATAGCGTTTGGGATCAAGAAAGACAACTGCAAACAATGTAAATACAATCATAGTTACTCATTGATTCTAGATTATGTTTTATTTCTTTAACTCTCTCTTCTGGTTTCCAACGTTGTCTCCTGCAAGAATGTCAATGTGAGGATATAAAGTTCTAGGAGAAGATACTCTCGTTTACAAATCATGAGTGAAACTATTTGGGTCCTCCTTCCGACAGCTCCTGCTAATGATTCAATGCGTAGCATTTCTTTCGATGACTCTGGCAAGGTCGAGAGAAGATACGTATGTGCAACACATGATTCCTTTCTCTTGAATGGCTGCATGGTCGTGCGTTTTGCGCACAGGACTGTCGTTCGTTACAAACATTTATCTAAGGCTTAGGATTGCACCTCGGATTATATCTGAAGGAATGCATAGAGAGAAAGATATAGTCAAATAGTATAGTAACAGGTGGGAAATGTTTAAATTCTCTTTCATTCATTCAATCCTAAGATAAAATAGTAACAGGTGGGAAATGTTTGAATTCTCTTTCATTCATTCAATCCTAAGAGAACGTTTTCTATTTCATTGATACAGATAATTCAAACTATGCAGTTACTAATGAGGTCAAGTGTTCTGGCCAGAGTTTAGCTGAACGAGTTATTGTCAACACAAGTGCAGGTATGTGTCTTCCTTAAACAAGTCAGTTTTGCATACGCTGATGACGTCAGCACACAACACTTTTTTGAAAGCTTTACTCTAAATACACTACTTATGAATAAAAGATGCCATTAGAAGAAGAAAGAAGGAAACGAATTCAACTCTTTTCTCATTTGAGTAGATATTGTTGAGTTTGCAAGGGGTAAGTCCCTGAGGAGCTGCATTACTACGATCAGCCTACACGAGTTGCCTACAGTCAGATGGAAAGTTTCGGTCGTAACGTACAACATTTTTCAAGAAAGAAACTAAAATGCTATTGACCCGTCGAAATTCGAATATTTTATTTTATTTCTATTGTTGGGGTCCTACTTTTGTGGAGGTGTAAGAGCAATAACCCCTCCTGCCCCTCTTAAATCGGACCTGGGTATAGGTAACCTTGTTAGTCAGTCTGTTCACACCAGCATTGCTAAAACTTTCATACCAGTCAGAATGAGACCTAACACTAAAGAATGGCGTGACACTACTTACCTTCCAAAAAAATGTCACCCTAATTGAATGCTGTGTTTTTTTATTCACTGACTATTATCATGGGAGTGTCATTTTTTTTTACATTCTATAATTGTTCCTGTTAAAATTTATAATTAAATGAAGAATGTACTTGCCATCTTCCATCCGCTATTCGTCCTTTTATCTCTTCTTATAATTAATAATATTTTTAAGTCAAACTATTTTCATATACTACATCTACATATTATTTGCGATTTTACTTGCACATGTCATCAGCATTCAATATATTTGCCATAATGTTTTATTAGCTTTACAATACTCTACAGTATTATTGAATTCTTATCTTTCTCTTTCTTTTCTGTAAACTTTGTAGCTCCAATAATACAAAGTTTGATGACGACATGTCCTGCCTTCAAGTTAATATTTTCTACAAGAGATGATGAATCTACAATAGCTTTAAATAGCTTAGACTATACAAAGTTCTGCACGTAAGTAGAGTTATGCACAGATCTTTTGGGTATTAGTGCTAGAGACATCTAGGTGAGTAGAATCAAATAGAAAACATCAATCATCGCCATCGTAAATTGGAGTAGGACTTTGGACATCATTACACTGGCATCTTTAGTGTTGTTACACACACACAACTTTAGTTTTGTCACACACACAACATTAGTCTTGTCACACACACAACTTTAGTCCCGTCACACATACAACTTTAGTCTTGTCACACACACACAACTTTAGTCCCGTCACACACACAACTTTAGTCCCGTCACACACACACACACACTTTTGTCCCGTCACACACACAAATTTAGTCCCGTCACACACACACACTCACACACTATTGTCCCGTCACACACACAACTTTAGTCCTGTCACACACACAACTTTAGTCCCGTCACACACACAATTTTAGTCCCGTCACACACACACACTTTTGTCCCGTCACACACACAACTTTAGTCCCGTTAAACACACTGTCACCGCTGGGTTTATATAGTTGAAATGTTACTGTAGTAATACGTTAACTGTAGGCGTGGTGGTGACATGCGGGTTCATCTGTAACCTTGTTTATTGTAGGTGTAACAATTCTTGAAGAGAGTGATGTCTTCAATGATGATTGTTATGCCGGGGATTTTACTTGAATTAAAATAGTTGAATAAATGACGATCTAGGATTCACAATAAAAGATTCTTTGTTGAAAACAAAACTCTAGAACTTTATTCAAATATAAAACGTAAGTACAGCTTATGTACAAGTTACAGATCAACAAGATCAAATAATATTACAAAGGCTTTTAAATCAGAGCTCTTAGAAAACACCACTGTATACTAGAAAATTCTTTCATCGACTAGCGTCACTTTCTAGCCTCGCCAATTCTCTGGCGCTAACTCTTTTAAAAAATGTCTTTATTTATTTTCAAATTAACCAATAGATTTGAATTTCTAGAAGTGCAAAGACAAGCTATAAATAACTCCCGGGTAAATCCAATATAGAAATCAACCCAGATTCTAGGTTTTCCTAAGTGGCCTTAATAAATAAAAAAATACATAAATAAACCTAGAATGGCATATGTGACAGTAGGCTTGTCAGGATCAATGCTCTATATAGTCTATACGTTCACATTTCACTTGTAAATGAGGAAAATGACTCATTATATAGCAGACACAAATATTACTTTAATATGTACAAATAATACCACTTGTAGAAAATGATACACACAAATCCAGAATGATTGCTATATATCCATCATAGAACATTTCATAAAATACTGTATAATAAATAACTTAACAGTGGCTGCTTACACTAGCAGGCTTACACTTAACTTAACTCAACTCCAGTGACTTTTACAAATAACTTAAACAACTTAATTATATCAACTGCTTGTACCAACTACTTTCTACTGACTGCTTCAAAGTCTCTCTCTCAACTGACTGTTTACACATGCTTAAAAGTATTCACTTTGTCACAACATGTTAGTGAATTGGGTTCACAATATAGTAACTGGGGTATCCACTCAATGGCACCAACTTTGAGGTGGTGACACACACACACTCATTTGTCCCGTCACACACACAATTTTAGTCCTGTTACACACACAAC
>JADKLZ010076905.1:0-13330 GCA_021533235.1 Biomphalaria straminea | reverse complement strand
GACGATACCGTCGTTGATTTGACCCCATTAAAATAGGCCCATTTTTATAAACATTAATTTGTGTTATATAAAAAATAGATTGCATTCCCCTTTAATTCTATACCAAATAAAATAGTTTTTGATAACAAAACTATAGAAGTTTAATCATAACAGGGAAGTGAACTACAAATGAACCAAAAGAAATGATTACGTCGGATTATAAATAATACTTAGGGCCTACAGAAAGAAAGAGTTACATATCCGATCCAAGTTCATGATAAATTTAGTCATAAAGTTGGCATAAAAATTTAATGAAGTTAGCATCAACATTTTAGTAATTGCGTTGGCATAAAGATAAATTTAGTGCATTACTATTGCAACTCAAAATTTTGACTAATTCGGAGATAGTTGCTGCGGAGGGTTGCTGGCCTGGAGGCAGGGCCGGTCTTAGGCCACTGCAGCCTATGCGGTCGCAGTGGGCCCCGCGCTTTCATAGGCCCCGCGCTAATTCAAGGTGTAATTATTAAATTGCAAAATATATACACAAAACTCCTGGAAATCTCCTGAATTTATTAAAATCTCCTGAAAACTCTAAAAAATCTCCAGAAAAATAGACAAAATTGTCATTTGTGGGTGTCATTCATTGCAGAAACCGCCAATCCTACGCGCGATAAAAGAAAACAAAGGCATTGTCAGCTTTCATGTAATAAAATGTAAATATGCCATTGATTACACGGTTCGTATAGTACCGATTGCAATTTTCAACTTAGTAAAGAATGAATAAAATTCAAAGTCGAATTTTTTTTTCTTATAAAAAAAACTTAATTTTCACTTATTATCCTTATTCCTATACAGACTAGGCCCCGCGCAATCAGTTTCGCATAGGGCCCCGCAATTGCTAGGACCGGCCCTGCCTGGAGGTGTTGTCAAAACTGGTTTGTCATAGAAAAACACTGCTAGAAATGATGTGGGTTATCATTGAGAGGAGTGTCCTGATTTGTGCCTCTTTTGGAGTAGCCTACGCCATTTTGTCGTCTGCTTGATATGTTGACCCCATAAAAAAGCTGTTTATTTTGTGTGCGTTTGTTTCCGTACATAGTTTCAAAAAGTTATTCACCGGAATAAATGGCCGGCTTGAACTGAACTGCCTTACACAATCTGTCTCCGTTTCTCCTGAAGGCTTTCGATCACATGGCCAATCACGTTCCTAGTTCCTACAAGTACAGTCCCTCGTCTACAAAGTTGACTGCTGCTAGACTATACAGCACGGGAAATTGCATGTTAAGTGTGTCAGTAGGTCGCTCCGTCAATACGGTTACAACAATATTAATGTGTATATAGCAATAATTGTCCACTGTCTTACACCAGATGCCATACACAACAGAAGCAGAAAGAAGGGTGAAAATGCAATGGCGCCTGGTGACTACATATGCCCAACCTGCGACCGCAGAATCGGCCTCTTTAGTCACACAAGAAGTTGCAAAGGGAAAGGATAATCTATGGAGACGTAAAATGTCACAGATCTTCTTATCTCTTATATAATACAGACGTTACTTCAAAAAAGAAGTTGATTACGTCAGTCATGCATATTAACCACTGACTTAAATTCTGCCAAGTCACTGGTTTGCCTGGCTAGCTCAGGCAACCCATTCCATGCTCTAATGGCACTAGGGAAGAAAGAGCATTTGTACAGATTTGTCCTAGCATATGGGACGAGGAATGTGCCTTTATCTTTGTGTCTTTCTGAGTATTTTATTAAATTTTGTTTTTGTATTTAAAGATTATGGTTCCGTGTTTTATATATAGGCCTAATTGCTACTTTACTTTACAGTCTTCTATCCTGAAGGCTTTCTAAATTTAATAATTTTACTACATGTGTTACTCTAGTCAAATGTGAATATTTGTTTGTTATGAATCTCACTGCTCCATTTTGTATCTGTTCCAGTTTTCTTATGAATAAGATAAGTGGAATTAATTTGTTTTAGTTTTTTTGTTACTCTTAACAACTGACATTTTTCTGGGTGGAAAGACATGATCCAATTCTTATTTTTCTCACGATATTTTAAAAGCATATTCTAGACTATCTCAGGGGAAACTCTGACAACGATGTCCCAAGTTTACAGTGTTAGAAATAGAACCGCCTTGCTTCTAACCTTCCTTCAAGGGACAGTACCAGGAAGAGGAAAACAGGAAGCGATGGGAAGAATGGACAGGCCTGTCATTGAATGAAATTCTAACCAAAGCAAAGGACAAAGAATGAAGAAAGATCGTTGACAGATCTTGTGTGATGCCCCAGCGGTTCAACACCCAAATGGGTAGGCCAAGATGATATTACCTTTCAACATTTTCAAGGGCGAACCTTTTGGTAGTGTGATAGCAATATGGCCTACTACTAATCCATGGAAGTCTATGTTAATTAGCTACTTATTCTTCTCACGACTGACCTATACAATTCGCTAGAGTAATGTCTACTATTTGCTGCGGGTCTGTACAAACACAGTAGAATTGTCAACAAAAACACCTACTTTACAATTGTTTCACAGTAGATAACCGTACTGCTGTACTGAACTAGTCCTGGACAAGTCTATCGGACCGTCTTGACTCTTTCTTCTATGGGATCCCTGAAGGTCTTTTGAAAACGCCACGGAGTTCTAGCTAAACTTGTTCAATGGCCACTAAGAAATGTCAGCCAAATGATTACGTGAATGCGTTCTGAGAAACATTACAAATCTTTAGCTAGTTTTAATAGCTTTGAAATTAAACATGAATTAAACTTTTCTGTTGTCCTGAAATTAAATCTACTAGTTTACAACTAGATTAAAGTCACAAGTTTTGTCTATATTGATCTAGTAGGCTTATATAGGTATAAGGCTCCTTATGTCTTGGAAAACAATGGATGCGCCCAAGTGAGTCACTGGCTTCGGTAGAACTATTTGAAATATTTTATGCATAGTATATAGGATATGCTTGAATTGAAAAAAAAAAACCTGCATTTTTAAATGTACTAACTACAATACACTTACGGCACACTTTCTAGCAGTGATATCTAAATAGATCTGTCCAGACTGATTTAAATAAATAAAGGTCAACAACTCTATGTTCAAACAATTTAAAATAAATTTTTATTGAAAAAAAAAAGACAATAAAAGCTTCACTTTTTAAAATTTTTATTACACATTTTTTGTTTGTTTGACATTTTGGTAGTGTACACAACTAGAGACATTGAACTAAAATCTGGAGAAAGCTCATGTCTCACAGAAATGACATCATCATAGAAACCAAAAGACATAGCTTTTTATGAAAACAAATACACAGAAAAACTGCACTGGGTAACCCACTAACCTAGATATTTACTCCCGTCTAATCTTCCTGTCTTTGTTTTACATCAGCTAAACCAATGATTACAACATACAAATGTATATACTACAGAAACAGAGTATCCTTTACCTAGAAGTACAATTCTAAGAATATTTTTGCCAATTAACCCAGCCCCTTTTTAGAGTAGCAAGCCAAGCTTGGAAGTAAAACTATGAAACTGGACATCATTAAAACATAGACTCATAGTACTAGACCAGAGAAATGAAATAAAAAAAAAACAACAGCTAGACTACTGTATTTTATAGGCTTAAGATTAAATGTAAAATGAACTCAAAAGTTGGACACAAAGCATTCTATATTTCATAAAGCAAAACATGAACAACTTGTTTTTTAAACATTCTTTTTATGCTTCACAAAAGAAACCCAGAAAGAACTATTAACCTTGTGTTCTATTTCTCAATTCAAGGTTTATCCAATATAAAAACGAGACAACTTTTTTCAAGGGATGCAGAGACTAGCATTTTTAATAGGTCCTTTGCATCCAAGTCTTTAAAAATCAAACACAAAAGCTCCACACACAAAAAAGTCTGCTACATTAAAAAAAAATGTTACCATGAAATAGTCAACTCTACAAAGTAAACCAAGAAACCAATGACATTACACTTTGATGTTTACATCAACTACACAATCATATGTACAGTTCATATGTATATAGGTCTGGGCTGGAAAAAAAAAAAAACATCACTCCATCAGCTCAGATCAAACAAAAACGTGTTGTATTTGTGTGGGTATAAATTATTACTTTGACCAGAAATGTCCAAACTAATAAAAAAAAAAAATAACAACATCAAAAAGACTTGGGATGAAGAGTTCAGCTAATACTGATGTATGTACAGCCAGTAAGGATAAAAGCATACAATATTTATATCTATAACAACACAGCATGAATGAAGACCAGCACATATTCTTTTGGCAAATCACTTCACTTTTTCTCCAGGGGCAACCCCCCTCCCCCTCCCAAAGTCCTAGAGATGCAAAACAAATTCACTCCACAAAAACCAAGCTGGTATAAAACTTGGAACAATCATGACGAGCGCTATGCAAAAAAAACAGAAGCAACAACAACAACAAAAAAAAAATGAAGGTAAATTAAAACATTAGGAGAACAAAAAATGCTGATGAGAGAATAGACACCAAGATATACACATTGAAATTTTGTTAAGTCTACCACTTCTGACCTCCAAACAAATGATAAATACAGTATATAAATAAATATATAAATATTTAGTGTACTGATACAAGGCATGGTAGACAGAATGGTACACAAACACAAAATGCTGAATTAATCATGACATAAGATCATGAACCAGCCAACTGGTCTGGCTTCAGAGCTCAACAAATCAGTTCAGTTTTTTTATTTTATTTACATGACATGAATGAACATTTTGATTTGAACATGTTATGAACATTTGAACACACATGTAGCATTTAATAATCCCCCCCCCCCCCCAACCAGTGTCCAGATTTATTTTTTTTTTATTAAAGAAAGCAAACATGAAAAAGACAAAAATTATTTTTTAAACAGTTTATTTAACCTTTTTACTGGACATGGTCAGTATTTGGTCACAAACATTCAATCATTACATGGTATAAGATGAATTAAATGCTTTTCTTTTTAAAAAAAAACTGTTTCATGTAAAAAAAAAATAATTAAAAATTATTGTACACAGACAAACATTTGATAACAATTTTTTTTTTATAACAATTACATTACTGAAATGTAAGTCAATGTATGTTTACTTATCAATATCCTAATAACAAGACCATCAGTGATTTCTAAAGTCTGAATGGATTCTAAGTCTGTCAAGTATGAATGTACTGGTCACAAACCTGACGTACACTATCAACAGACTTGAACATAGAAAAAAGAAATACTTAAAAATGTTTCACTTCTTCTTCTGGAACATTCTAATCCAGTTTTAGTTAAAAAAAACAAACTGTACAAGTACATGAGATATGTATTACTGTGGCCTAAAATGACTGACATTGGCCACACATACACTCTCTCTCCCCGACTGTTTCCCTGGGCTTTAATGACATTTACAATAACAAGACACAAATCAAGGTATAAAAATGTTCTTTGCAGTGACCTAGTGACCACTGCCTAGTTTCAACATGATTAAAGCTTCTATGTAATCAGATGTATGATCACCATACTACAATGAAGAAGATGATAAGCCAGTTCTCTGTGCTGGACCAACATACCTGCCACAAAGACCACCAATCCCTTTGTGTTTCAGTTGTCATCCAGATCTATAGCGTCCTCTGGTTTGTTGCTGATTCTTTCAGCAGCTTCCTGGCTGGCTTGGGCTAACATGGACATTGAGGCACTGGGATGCAAGCTAGAGTTAGCTCCCTGAAAATAAAACATTCACTGTTAGAACTTGTTCAACCTTGGCTAGAGTCAAACAAAATATATAGATAATGACAGACAATGCCTAGGAAGGAAATGCCCGCTAGTGATGTGAGACTGGGTGTCGTTGAAATAAAATTAAAAAGAGTTCTGAAGAAAAGAAAAAAAATGTTAAGTGCTGTGCTAATCACATTAATCTATGTATCTGACCAGAAGTATAAATCTTCCCAAACATCAGTCAGGGTTCATGGCCAATTTCATGAATGATTTTCCAGGTTTTCAAGGTAGAATTTTAGATTTTCAAGGTATGCATCGCACCATTGCAAGCAATATATGTCTATACATTTACATACAGATGACATAAATATGTAAAATATATATATATATATTTAGACTGAAAAAGTATCCTAAGTATTTAAATGCAACTTTTTAATACATTTCAACACATACAAAAACTTGCAATACAGAAGAATGAATTTTAAAAAATATTAGACTGAAATAACTCTACGGACTTTTTACAGATGTTTGAGAAATATTTTTGTTAAATCTACAGTAGATCAGTGGCGTAGCATCCATGGTGCAAAGGGGTTCAATGAACCTGGGCCCAAGATCATTAGGGGCCCACAGCCTGAGGTTTACCAACCATGGTGCAAAGAGGCTCATTGATCATAGCCCATCATTCTTGTGCAGAATGGGCCCACATGGAAATATTAATTGCTTTTTTGTAAAAGCCGATTTAAACAATAGAATCTAAAAAGGTACAGTGTTTGCATTGGAATTCTTTTGGTAAATACACAGATATACTTGACTTGTATATGTACCTGACTTCTAGATATTTTACATGACACACACTAAGCAATGGTTACTGGAAGGGGAGGGATTTTGGCCCACTAAGATATTCTTGAACCCGGGTCCACGGGTACCTTGCTATGCCACTGCAGTTGAGTGCAGGAGATCTAGATCTAAGTCACTAAATTCGCAGACTTTTCACTGCTGTGAGAGAATCATCTTCACTAAATATACCGTAAATCTAGAGTCTAGATCTAAGTCACTCAATTCGCGAACTTTTCACGGCGGTGTGCGAATTATCTTCACTGAATCTAAATCTAGATCTAAACTCTAGATTCTAACTCAAGGTCACTAAATTCGTGACTTTTCACTGCTGGGCTCGAATATCATCTGCAATGAATCAACAGTAAATCTAGACTCTAGAATCACTGTAAATCCAAGTTACTAGATATTAAAGATTAGGTGTATCTAGATAAATAAATTGACTAAAATTCATGGAATTTTTAGGTTAAGCGCGAATTATCACTACATCTAACTTAGATCTAAATCTAGATCGAGAGAAGACTCAAAAGTAAAGTGGCAATTTTACTTAAACACTGAATACAAAAACAAATTTCTAATAAAATACTCAGACACAAAGATAAAGGCACAATCCTCGTTCCATATCCTAGGACAAGAAGATTTTCGGTGAGGGAGGGCCCAGAGGGGTGTAGCCTACACCTTAGGCTGGTAATTGCTCTAATTACAGACAATAGTCACTACAGACTAGATCTAGCGCGCCTTCAGTCGTAACAATAAAAGGAAACAACTATTTCTAAGCTGTCAGAAAAATAATGCCAGGTCGGCCCAGGTGAAATGCCTGCTTGAGTCAAGGCCGTTTTTCAATCATGAGGTCGCGCTTCACAAGTGGGTGAAAGGCGGTGTAGACGTGTCGTCAATGGTCAGCTCGACGCAACCGATAAAACTTGTCGCAGTTATAAATAGCGAAAATAAAGCACCAGGTATCGGGGGGTGGGGGTGGGGACCTCGAGGTCCAGTTTTAAAATTCAAGGTTTTTTAGCAGTTTTTTTGCAAAATTCAAGGCTTTTTCAAGGTCTTGAGTTTAAAATGAAATTCAAGGTGTTTTTCAGGTTTTTGAGGTGGCTACGAACCCTGATCAGTAGTAATGTTACCAAAATGCACATTAATACTGGTGTAACATCTCACGAATATTTTTAGAGGGGAGGATTAGTTGATATCCACAACTCTTTTCATTAGCACCAAAACTGACTTCTGAATTCAAACTTCAAAAGTCCTGAAAATCCTGGAGTGCTACTTACCATCATCATCTGATTCTGCATGGCCCTCAGCCTCTGTATCTGCATCCATGGTGCCATGTTCTGTAAAGCCTGAATACTTTGGCTGTGAGACAATCCAGTGTGTTGTTTGAACATGTTCAGATAGTTCATCTCTTGGATACGCAACAACTCCATCTGAGTAGAAAAACACAGGAGATAAACAGAGGGACAAAATAATAGGGAGTCATTTACTCTTTAAAATTTTATTTTTTTTAGAAAAATTCAATAATTAACTACAGAATCCATGTTTGGACATGAGTATTTACCCTTCTGAGTTCCTCTTGTTTCAGCTGAACTTGTCTCCTCAAGGCTTGCTGGACATGGAGATGGAACAGATCTTCAGGAATATCTGGCAACTGGACAAAACAGAAAACATTGCATTTAGTCAACAATTGTGGAGAGAAACACTTGATACAAACATCAGCACTGAACATGAAACCAGTCAATCAAAAGTTTGTAAACTTCCATTCCAGACTAAATACCTGAAGTCTCAAGGCATGGACAGTGGCTGTGATTTCGTCTCTGGTCAAGATCTGAGCAGCAGCCATCAATGGCCAGCTTGCTGTTCTCTCCATACCAGGGCCTGCAAATAAGATTAAGCATTTGAATTTGGCATTCAACTGACAATTATATATTTTAAAAAGGCATGCAAAAGCAAAGTTGTTTAATCTTGACTCATTCTAGGGATGTTTCTCACCTCTGACAATGATTCCTTTCTTCTCATTCTCATACTCCTCCCAGGCTGCTTTCTTCTCCTCTTCAGTGAGATTCTGGTCCACCTGGTTCTCTAGGAGAGAGTCATGCTCATGGAAGGACACCACACAGTGTCTGTTGCTCTGCAAGATCTCAGCCAGTAGGGGATCCTGGAACAAGGCAAGCACACTCATCAACAGGGGAACAACGATAAAGTGGATATTTAATTCATTTTTTTAAGAGGCTTTATAAGGAGCTTGAGCAATTGTGATGAAAGACAGTTTGACTGAGGATGAAGAAATTGTGATAAATTGTGAGATATGACATATAGTTCCAACTTTGATAAGGTTGATGATATACAGGCTCTTTATTTCTGCTCACAATATGTAGGGTGAACTATATATCCAGTCTAATGCAAGACATTGACAAGAGTTATTTTCAAGCTATGCACCTATTATGCAGACAACACAAAATGAGTCAAGATCAATGGTTTTCAAACTGTGGTCCAGGAACACCTTGGAACAAATTGAAGGGGTAAACAGAAAAGTGCTTAGATCATTTTATAACAGGGGTGGGCAACCTACGGCCCGCGGGCCACATGCGGCCCGCCGAAGTGTTTTATGCGGCCCTCGGTTGAAAAAGGTTGCCCACCCCTGCTTTATAATGTTTTTAAATTTCAATGTGTCATGAGCTTTCTGTGACATGCTGGCACTATTTGCAACATCAAGATTAATAAAGAACAAGATTACAAAGAGAGTTTGTGTGATACACAAACTCAGAGGCGGCCCCCGTCGGAGTCGGATCCCTGTCAGATCCTCTTTGATCTCTCAACCAGTTTGTCGCTGCTAAAAGTTCATTTTAAAAAAAAGTATATCAAAGATAAACAACAGAAATATACATCTTCCGTGCTTTGATCTCTCAACGGGGGCCGCCTCTGAGTTTGACTTCTAGACACTGGTTCTAAATTTATTCCTGAATTTACTTCCGACTTTGCTACTTCAACACACTTAGATGAACGACAGAAATATACATTTTCCGTGCTTTGATCCCTCAACGGGGGCCGCCTCTGAGTTTGTGTATCACACAAACTCTCTTTGTCGCTGCTAAAAGTTCATTTAAAAAAAATTATATCAAAGATAAACGACAGAAATATACATCTTCCGTGCTTTGATCTCTTAACAGGGGCCGCCTCTGAGTTTGTGTATCACACAAACTCTCTTTGTCGCTGCTAAAAGTTCATTTAAAAAAATTATATCAAAGATAAACAACAGATCTTATTTAGTGCCCCAGCGGTCAAAATATACATCTTCCGTGCTTTGATCTCTCAACGTTAGCCTTGTAAAGCCGATGTTCAAGGCAACTGCCACACCTCTTTTATGAGTTGATTACTTTACGAGTAAATACTGGTATGTTATTCGTATGTTGGAACAAAAACAAATGTGAAAACCAATGCAGTATATTAGATTATTAATTGTCTTAAAGTAGGTTTCATTTATATTGCATACTAATTAGTTTTTTTCTCTTTAAATACTGTTTGCATAAAATATTTTTAAAAATTAGATTTTGAGCTTTTAGAAAAAAAAAAAGTAGCCGTTGCATCAGAACTTTGAATGCTCTATATTATCGTGATGTCAGATTTTCATTTTCTCTTCTACTTTCTGAGCACTAAACGGGACGGACGGACGGACGGACGGACGGACAGACAGACAGACAGACGGACAGACAGGCCACACAAAACTAATAGCGTCTTTTCCCCTTTCGGGGGCCGCTAAAAAACAGTGACTCTCATAGAAGAAAAAAAAAAGCCAACAAATTACCTTTGGTAAAGCTAGAGTTGGTTTCTCTGTACCATCGTCCCAGCGGTCAGGCCTGAAGTTGTACAGCTCTTTTAGATCATTGGCAGAGAAATGGCGCTCAATCTGGTGCTCATCAACAACTCGCTGGGAAAGAGACAACTTGGCCACTTGCCTGTCATAGATCTTTTCCTCCATCGTGCCCTGAAAGGTTGAGTTAGTTCTTTGTACAAAATTTAATGCCTAAATGATTTGTATAGTTCAATTATTTTAAACACATTATTTTAAAATGATTTGTTCAGTCATTACCCTTTTTAAACCTGTCATCAAAATATTACTTTTTTTTTTTTGCAAACCATTTTGATTGCATGTAGAACCAACTTAGAGATTTCTTTCCAACAAGAGAAAGACAAAACACTGTACCTGTGCTAAATATCTGTAGATGTAACAAGGCTTTGTCTGTCCAAAACGATAGACTCTAAATATAGACTGTACATCATGAGAGGGGTTCCAAGATGCATCAAATATAATGACTCTATTGGCAGCCACCAAGTTGATACCAAGTCCTCCAGCTCTAGTTGAGATCAGAAATAAGCGAGCTCTGGGGAAGAAAAGACAAGTTCTTGTAACGTCTGTCTATGTTAAATCTGAACAATTAGAAAATAGTAGCTGTACCAGGGCAATGTTGATTTGTTAACGACCATATGTAATTGTGTTAATTTGATCTGACAAATGTCAAATACTGGGCAATATTGGACAAAGCATCTTTCAATATGATGTTAGATTGAGCAAAATTTTTTTAACAATACACTTGACTCTTTATAAGCTGACAATTGTGGAACAGGTTACTAAAAATATCACATCACCAATGGTTAGCTGACCTTTAAAGTATTTAACCCTAAATGTCAAGAAGTTTCTATTTCTGATGTAATAAAATATTCTCTGAGAATTTCAAGGAAAAAAAACAACCAAAAAGACAAGAAAAAGAAAAAAAAACAACATATAATATAAAATTTCAGATACTGTATAAAAAATGATCATGTAAGCCTATGAACATTCTAAAAGTATGCTTAGAACGGTAAACATTAATTATATGAATTAAGTCAGCACAATGCTTAGAACGGTAAACATTAATTATATGAATTAAGTCAGCACAGAGTCAGATTACTGAGAGTGCCAGATAATGTGTTGGTCTATCAAGAGTCAATTACAAAATAGTAAGATTAAATAGGATCATGAAATTTTTTTTTTTTTTTTAAATAAAAACCTAAACTTAGTTCATTATAAAATATAACAAACATCCTTGGGTTTGTGGAGACAGCTAAAAATTTACATAGCACTAACATTTCTGGGTGTAATGTTATTAATTTCATTCATTTCAAATCATGCTAGGTCCATTGGAGAAAGGTTGAGAACTTAAGTACTTAAAGGTCTAGAATAGACTAGATAGAATGTAACACACAGTTCCACTAACCTGTAGTTCTCAATGTCATTAAAGTTAGAGGCCCACAACTGCCTGTTCTGAGCACTAGTGGTACCATCCATGCGATAGTAGTCTAAGTTTTTAGTCCAACTCTTGCCAAAAGATTCCTTCTCTGCTTGATCCTCTGACTTAGTGAGGGTATCACACTCCTGCTGGTACTTTGAGTCCACAGTTTCCAGGAAGTTTTCAATGATGTTTAAGGACAAAATACTCTGACTGAAGATCAGACTAGAACAAACAAGATACAAGAAATTAAACCAAGCTATTTGAAACCAAATCAAGCAATGTAAACTAATTGTATGTTATTGGTACAATTTCCATGAGACATGAAGTAAGGTTGTGGGTATCTAAGGCTACAAGAATGGTTCCAACAAAAGAGCCTGCACTCTGTTAAGAGCATGACATGACTATGCTACAAGATGTTTTGGTAAATGCTAATGTGGATGGCAGAGAGGCTTATTATTATATGAAAGTTATGCTGAGGAGGGCACCAATTGGAAAAGATCTTTTGGTATATGACTATCTTTCTTAGGCACCAACTTGCTTTAACTGACATAGAAGAGAGCACCTGGTTGCAGGCGAATTCAGAACGAGACAGCTGGAAGTCACTTACAAAGGCTGCAGCATATTCATTTGAGACCAAAAGAAAATCAGCTGCTGAGGACAGTCATAGACATCGAAAAGAAAATCTAAATAGCCGCCTTAACTCTAAAAGCCTATGAGATTTAGATAATCTTAGGGGGTTATTATGTTCTAAATGGGACAAGACAACAATGAAGCCATTGTAAGCTAAAACATATTTTTTTTAAACTACAAATGATGATCGACCATTACAAAAGCTTTTTAATTGAACTGAGTGTAAAAATTTTATTATTTTCCCTCACTTACATTCAGTCTAACTGCTTCATTGTGCATAGCAATTGATCTCATCTAGTCCCAACCTGTCAGTCCTTACATTTTGTATTATCCCCAACCTGCCAGTGTATCATACTTTATCTCCTAAACCTGCCAGTGTACTCATACTTTATCTCCTAAACCTGCCAGTGTACTCACACTTTATCTCCTAAACCTGCGAGTGTACTCATACTTTATCTCCCAAACCCGCCAGTGTACTCACACTTTATCTCCTATCTCCTCACACATCTTGAGGATCTCAAAGAGAAGGTACAGCTTGTTGCTCAGCTCCAGCTTGTTTTTGTCGTCCTCTGTCACATAGGGGGCCCACCACTCCTTGGTGATGGCCTTGTCTTGTTCTTCTGAAGGACCATCCTCTGTCTCTTTACTCCTGGTCTTAGACTTCCATTCAGCTATAACTTCTTCTGGATCACTCTCTTCCCCAGCCAGACGCCTGTTAGAGAGACATGAGTTAGTTCTAGTCAAAATGAAGACATTTAATTCTAGTCAAAATGAAGACATTTAGTTAGTTCTAGTCAAAATGAAGACATTTAATTCTAGTCAAAATGAAGACATTTAGTTACTTCTAGTCAAAATGAAGACATTTAGTTAGTTCTAGTCAAAATGAAGA
>JADKLZ010076904.1:0-11677 GCA_021533235.1 Biomphalaria straminea | reverse complement strand
GACGATACCGTCGTTGATTTGACCCCATTAAAATAGGCCCATTTTTATAAACATTAATTTGTGTTATATAAAAAATAGATTGCATTCCCCTTTAATTCTATACCAAATAAAATAGTTTTTGATAACAAAACTATAGAAGTTTAATCATAACAGGGAAGTGAACTACAAATGAACCAAAAGAAATGATTACGTCGGATTATAAATAATACTTAGGGCCTACAGAAAGAAAGAGTTACATATCCAATCCAAGTTCATGATAAATTTAGTCATAAAGTTGGCATAAAAATTTAATTAAGTTAGCATCAACATTTTAGTAATTGCGTTGGCATAAAGATAAATTTAGTGCATTACTATTGCAACTCAAAATTTTGACTAATTCGGAGATAGTTGCTGTGGAGGGTTGCTGGCCTGGAGGTGTTGTCAAAACTGGTTTGTCATGGAAAAACACTGCTAGAAATGATGTGGGTTATCATTGAGAGGAGTGTCCTGATTTGTGCCTCTTTTGGAGTAGCCTACGCCATTTTGTCGTCTGCTTGATATGTTGACACCATAAAAAAGCTGTTTATTTTGTGTGCGTTTGTTTCCGTACATAGTTTCAAAAAGTTATTCACCGGAAAAATGGCCGGCTTGAACTGAACTGCCTTACACAATCTGTCTCCGTTTCTCCTGAAGGCTTTCGATCACATGACCAATCACGTTCCTAGTTCCTACAAGTACAGTCCCTCGTCTACAAAGTTGACTGCTGCTAGACTATACAGCACGGGAAATTGCATGTTAAGTGTGTCAGTAGGTCGCTCCGTCAATACGGTTACAACAATATTAATGTGTATATTGCAACAATTGTCCACTGTCTTACACCAGATGCCATACACAACAGAAGCAGAAAGAAGGGTGAAAATGCAACGGCGCCTGGTGACTACATATGCCCAACCTGAGACCGCAGAATTGGCCTCTTTAGTCACACAAGAAGTTGCAAAGGGAAAGGATAATCTATGGAGACGTAAAATGTCACAGATCTTCTTATCTCTTATATAATACAGACGTTACTTCAAAAAAGAAGTTGATTACGTTAGTCATGCATATTAACCACTGACTTAAATTCTGCCAAGTCACTGGTTTGCTTGGCTAGCTCAGGCAACCCATTCAATGCTCTAATGGCACTAGGGAAGAAAGAGCATTTGTACAGATTTGTCCTAGCATATGGGACGAGGAATGTGCCTTTATCTTTGTGTCTTTCTGAGTATTTTATTAAATTTTGTTTTTGTATTAAAAGATTATGGTTCCGTGTTTTATATATAGACCTAATTGCTACTTTACTTTACAGTCTTCTATCCTGAAGGCTTTCTAAATTTAGTAATTTTACTACATGTGTTACTCTAGTCAAATGTGAATATTTGTTTGTTATGAATCTCACTGCTCCATTTTGTATCTGTTCCAGTTTTCTTATGAATAAGATAAGTGGAATTAATTTGTTTTAGTTTTTTTGTTACTCTTAACAACTGACATTTTTCTGGGTGGAAAGACATGATCCAATTCTTATTTTTCTCACGATATTTTAAAAGCATATTCTAGACTATCTCAGCGGAAACTCTGACAACGATGTCCCAAGTTTACAGTGTTAGAAATAGAACCGCCTTGCTTCTAACCTTCCTTCAAGGGACAGTACCAGGAAGAGGAAAACAGGAAGCGATGGGAAGAATGGACAGGCCTGTCATTGAATGAAATTCTAACCAAAGCAAAGGACAAAGAAGAATGAAGAAAGATCGTTGACAGATCTTGTGTGATGCCCCAGCGGTTCAACAGCCAAATGGGTAGGCCAAGATGATATTACCTTTCAACATTTTCAAGGGCGAACCTTTTGGTAGTGTGATAGCAATATGGCCTACTAGATCTACTAATCCATGGAAGTCTATGTTAATTAGCTATTTATCATTCTTCTAACGACTGACCTATACAATTCGCTAGAGTAATGTCTACTATTTGCTGCGGGTCTGTACAAACACGAAGAACTTGACAACTCTTTCTTCAAAATAATGTTCTACACTTAAGTGGAGTCCAATAAATGAACAGGCGAATACAGTAGAATTGTCAACAAAAAACACCGACTGTACAATTGTTTCACAGTAGATAACCGTACTGCTGTACTGAACTAGTCCTGGACAAGTCTATCGGACCGTCTTGACTCTTTCTTCTATGGGATCCCTGAAGGTCTTTTGAAAACGCCGCGGAGTTCTAGCTAAACTTGTTCAATGGCAACTAAGAAATGTCAGCCAAATGATTACGTGAATGCGTTCTGAGAAACATTAGAAATCTTTAGCTAGTTTTAATAGCTTTGAAATTGTACTAATTCCCACATGAATTAAACTTTTCTGTTGTCCTAAAATTAAATCTACTAGTTTACAACTAGATTAAAGTCACAAATTTTGTCTATATTGATCTAGTAGGCTTATAAATAGGTATAAGGCTCCCTATGTCTCAGAAAGCAATGGATGCGCCCAAGTGAGTCACTGGCTTCGGTAGAACTATTTGAAATATTTTATGCATAGTATATAGGATATGCTTGAATAAAAAAAAAACCCTGCAATTTTAAATGTACTAACTACAATACACTTACGGCACACTTTCTAGCAGTGATATCTAAATAGATCTGTCCAGACTGATTTAAATAAATAAAGGTCAACAACTCTATGTTCAAACAATTTAAAATAAATTTTTATTGAAAAAAAAAGACAATAAAAGCTTCACTTTTTTAAATTTTTATTACACATTTTTTGTTTGTTTGACATTTTGGTAGTGTACACAACTAGAGACATTGAACTAAAATCTGGAGAAAGCTCATGTCTCACAGAAATGACATCATCATAGAAACCAAAAGACATAGCTTTTTATGAAAACAAATACACAGAAAAACTGCACTGGGCAACCCACTAACCTAGATATTTACTCCCCTGTCTAATTTTCCTGTCTTTGTTTTACACAAGCTAAACCAATGATTACAACACACAAATGTATATACTACAGAAACAGAGTATCCTTTACCTAGAAGTACAATTCTTAGAATAGTTTTGCCAATAAACCCAGACCCTTTTTAGAGTAGCAAGCCAAGCTTGGAAGTAAAACTATGAAACTGGACATCATTAAAACATAGACTCATAGTACTAGACCAGAGAAATGAAATAAAAAAAAACAACAGCTAGACTACTGTATTTTATAGGCTTAAGATTAAATGTAAAATGAACTCAAAAGTTGGACACAAAGCATTCTATATTTCATAAAGCAAAACATGAACAACTGTTGTTTTTTAAACATTCTTTTTATGCTTCACAAAAGAAACCCAGAAAGAACTATTAACCTTGTGTTCTATTTCTCAATTCAAGGTTTATCCAATATAAAAACGAGACAACTTTTTTCAAGGGATGCAGAGACTAGCATTTTTAATAGGTCCTTTGCATCCTAGTCTTTAAAAATCAAACACAAAAGCTCCACACACAAAAAAGTCTGCTACATTAAAAAAAAATGTTACCATGAAATAGTCAACTCTACAAAGTAAACCAAGAAACCAATGACATTACACTTTGATGTTTACATCAACTACACAATCATATGTACAGTTCATATGTATATAGGTCTGGGCTGGAAAAAAAAAAACATCACTCCATCAGCTCAGATCAAACAAAAACGTGTTGTATTTGTGTAGGTATAAATTATTACTTTGACCAGAAATGTCCAAACTAATAAAAAAAAAAAATAACAACATCAAAAAGACTTGGGATGAAGAGTTCAGCTAATACTGATGTATGTACAGCCAGTAAGGATAAAAGCATACAATATTTATATCTATAACAACACAGCATGAATGAAGACCAGAACATATTCTTTTGGCAAATCACTTCACTTTTTCTCCAGGGGCAACCCCCTCCCCCTCCCAAAGTCCTAGAGATGCAAAACAAATTCACTCGACAAAAACCAAGCTGGTATAAAACTTGGAACAATCATGCCAAGCGCTATGCAAAAAACAGAAGCAACAACAAACAAAAAAATGAAGGTAAATTAAAACATTAGGAGAACAAAAAATGCTGATGAGAGAATAGACACCAAGATATACACATTGAAATTTTATTAAGTCTACCACTTCTGACCTCCAAACAAATGATAAATACAGTATATAAATAAATATATAAATATTTAGTGTACTGATACAAGGCATGGTAGACAGAATGGTACACACAAACACAAAATGCTGAATTAATCATGACATAAGATCATGCACCAGCCAACTGGTCTGGCTTCAGAGCTCAACAAATCAGTTCAGTTTTTTTTTTTTTATTTACATGACATGAATGAACATTTTGATTTGAACATGTTATGAACATTTGAACACACATGTAGCATTTAATAATCCCCCCCCCCCCCCAACCAGTGTCCAGATTTATTTTTTTTTTATTAAAGAAAGCAAACATGAAAAAGACAAAAATTATTTTTTAAACAGTTTATTTAACCTTTTTACTGGACATGATCAGTATTTGGTCACAAACATTCAATCATTACATGGTATAAGATGAATTAAATGCTTTTCTTTTTTAAAAAAAACTATTACATGTAAAAAAAAAATAATTAAAAATTATTGTACACAGACAAACATTTGATAACAATTTTCTTTTAGTATAACAATTACATTACTGAAATGTAAGTCAATGTATGTTTACTTATCAATATCCTAATAACAAGACCATCAGTGATTTCTAAAGTCTGAATGGATTCTAAGTCTGTCAAGTATGAATGTACTGGTCACAAACCTGACGTACACTATCAACAGACTTGAACATAGAAAAAAGAAATACTTAAAAATGTTTCACTTCTTCTTCTGGAACATTCTAATCCAGTTTTAGTTAAAAAAAAAACAAACTGTACAAGTACATGAGATATGTATTACTGTGGCCTAAAATGACTGACATTGGCCACACATACACTCTCTCTCCCCGACTGTTTCCCTGGGCTTTAATGACATTTACAATAACAAGACACAAATCAAGGTATAAAAATGTTCTTTGCAGTGACCTAGTGACCACTGCCTAGTTTCAACATGATTAAAGCTTCTATGTAATCAGATGTATGATCACCATACTACAATGGAGAAGATGATAAGCCAGTTCTCTGTGCTGGACCAACATACCTGCCACAAAGACCACCAATCCCTTTGTGTTTCAGTTGTCATCCAGATCTATAGCGTCTTCTGGTTTGTTGCTGATTCTTTCAGCAGCTTCCTGGCTGGCTTGGGCTAACATGGACATTGAGGCACTGGGATGCAAGCTAGAGTTAGCTCCCTGAAAATAAAACATTCACTGTTAGCACTTGTTCAACCTTGGCTAGAGTCAAACAAAATATATAGATAATGACAGACAATGCCTATGAAGGAAATGCCCTCTAGTGAAGTGAGACTGGGTGTCGTTGAAATAAAATTTAAAAAAGAGTTCTGAAGAAAAGAAAAAAAATGTTAAGTGCTGTGTTAATCTATGTATCTGACCAGAAGTATAAATCTTCCCAAACATCAGTCAGGGTTCATGGCCAATTTCATGAATGATTTTCCAGGTTTTCAAGGTAGAATTTTAGATTTTCAAGGTATGCATCGCACCATTGCAAGCAATATATATGTCTATACATTTACATACAGATGACATAAATATGTAATATATATATATATATATATATATATATATATATGTATTTAGACTGAAAAAAATTATCCTAAGTATTTAAATGCAACTTTTTAAAACATTTCAACACATACAAAAGCTTGCAATACAGAAGAATAAATTTTTAAAAATATTAGACTGAAATAACTCTACAGACTTTTTACAGGTGTTTGAGAAATATTTTTGTTAAATCTACAGTAGATCAGTGGCGTAGCATCCATGGTGCAAAGGGGTTCAATGAACCTGGGCCCAAGATCATTAGGGGCCCACAGCCTGAGGCGTACCAACCATGGTGCCAAGAGGCTCATTGATCGTAGCCCATCATTCTTGTGCAGAATGGGCCCACATGGAAATATTAATTGCTTTTTTGTAAAAGCCGATTTAAATAATAGAATCTAAAAAGGTACAGTGTTTGCATTGGAATTCTTTTGGTAAATATACAGATATACTTGACTTGTATATGTACCTGACTTCTAGATATTTTACATGACACACACTAAGCAATGGTTACTGGAAGGGGAGGGATTTTGGCCCACTAAGATATTCTTGAACCCGGGTCCTCGGGTACCTTGCTATGCCACTGCAGTTGAGTGCAGTAGATCTAGATCTAAGTCACTAAATTCGCGGACTTTTCGGTGTGCGAATTATCTTCACTGAATCTAAATCTAGATCTAAACTCTAGATTCTAACTCAAGGTCACTAAATTCGTGACTTTTCACTGCTGGGCTCGAATATCATCTGCAATGAATCAACAGTAAATCTAGAATCTAGAATCACTGTAAATCCAAGTTACTAGGTATTAAAGATTAGGTGTATCTAGATAAATAAATTGACTAAAATTCACTGAGTTTTTAGGTTAAGCGCGAATTATCACTACATCTAACTTAGATCTAAATCTAGATCGAGAGAAGACTCAAAAGTAAAGTGGCAATTTTACTTAAACACTGAATACAAAAACAAATTTCTAATAAAATACTCAGACACAAAGATAAAGGCACAATCCTCGTTCCATATCCTAGGACAAGAAGATTTTCGGTGAGGGAGGGCCAGGAGGGGTGTAGCCTACACATGAGACTGGTAATTGCTCTAATTACAGACAATAGTCACTACAGACTAGATCTAGCGCGCCTTCAGTCGTAACAATAAAAGGAAACAACTATTTCTAAGCTGTCAGAAAAATAATGCCAGGTCAGCCCAGGTGAAATGCCTGCTTGAGTCAAGGCCGTTTTTCAATCATGAGGTCGCGCTTCACAAGTGGGTGAAAGGCGGTGTAGACGTGTCGTCAATGGTCAGCTCAACGTAACCGATAAAACTTGTCGCAGTTATAAATAGCGAAAATAAAGCACCAGGTATCGGGAGGGAAAAAACTCAAGGTCCAGTTTTAAAATTCAAGGTTTTATAGCAGTTTTTTGCGAAATTCAAGGCTTTTTCAAGGTCTTGAGTTTAAAATGAAATTCAAGGTGTTTTCCAGGTTTATGAGGTGGCTACGAACCCTGATCAGTAGTAATGTTACAAAAATGCACATTAATACTGGTGTAACATCTCACAAATATTTTTTGAGGGGAGGATTAGTTGATATCCACAACTCTTTTAGCACCAAATCTGCCTTCTGAATTAAAACTTCAAAAGTCCTGAAAATCCTGGAGTGCTACTTACCATCATCATCTGATTCTGCATGGCCCTCAGCCTCTGTATCTGCATCCATGGTGCCATGTTCTGTAAAGCCTGAATACTTTGGCTGTGAGACAATCCAGTGTGTTGTTTGAACATGTTCAGATAGTTCATCTCTTGGATACGCAACAACTCCATCTGAGTTGAAAAACACAGGAGATAAACAGAGGGACAAAATAATAGGGAGTCATTTACTCTTTAAAATTTTTTTTTTTTTAGAAAAATTCAATAATTAACTACAGAATCCATGTTTGGACATCAGTATTTACCCTTCTGAGTTCCTCTTGTTTCAGCTGAACTTGTCTCCTCAAGGCTTGCTGGACATGGAGATGGAACAGATCTTCAGGAATATCTGGCAACTGGACAAAACAAAACATTGCATTTAGTCAACAATTGTGGAGAGAAACACTTGATACAAACATCAGCACTGAACATGAAACCAGTCAATCAAAAGTTTGTAAACTTCCATTCCAAACTAAATACCTGAAGTCTCAAGGCATGGACAGTGGCTGTGATTTCGTCTCTGGTCAAGATCTGAGCAGCAGCCATCAATGGCCAGCTTGCTGTTCTCTCCATACCAGGGCCTGCAAATAAGATTAAGCATTTGAATTTGGCATTCAACTGACAATTATATATTTTAAAAAGGCATGCAAAAGCAAAGTTGTTTAATCTTGACTCTTTCTAGGGATGTTTCTCACCTCTGACAATGATTCCTTTCTTCTCATTCTCATACTCCTCCCAGGCTGCTTTCTTCTCCTCTTCAGTGAGATTCTGGTCCACCTGGTTCTCTAGGAGAGAGTCATGCTCATGGAAGGACACCACACAGTGTCTGTTGCTCTGCAAGATCTCAGCCAGTAGAGGATCCTGGAACAAGGCAAGCACACTCATCAACAGGGGAACAATAATAAAGTGGATATTCAATTCATTTTTTTTAAGAGGCTTTAAAAGGAGCTTGAGCAAATGTAATGAAAGACAGTTTGACTGAGGATGAAGAAATTGTGATAAATTGTGAGATATGACATATAGTTCCAACTTTGATAAGGTTGATGATATACAGGCTCTTTATTTCTGCTCACAATATGTAGGGTGAACTATATATCCAGTCTAATGCAAGACATTGACAAGAGTTATTTTCAAGCCATCACCTATTATGCAGACAACACAAAATGAGTCAAGATCAATGGTTTTCAAGCTGTGGTCCACGAACACCTTGGGACAAATGAAGGGGTAAACAGAAAAGTGCTGAGATCACTTTATAATGTTTTTAAATTTCAATGTGTCATGAGCTTTCTGTGACATGCTGGCACTATTTGCAACATCAAGATTAATAAAGAAAAAACAGTGACTCTCATAGAAGAAAAAAAACAACTAATTACCTTTGGTAAAGCTAGAGTTGGTTTCTCTGTACCATCATCCCAGCGGTCAGGCCTGAAGTTGTACAGCTCTTTTAGATCATTGGCAGAGAAATGGCGCTCAATCTGGTGCTCATCAACAACTCGCTGGGAAAGAGACAACTTGGCCACTTGCCTGTCATAGATCTTTTCCTCCATCGTGCCCTGAAAGGTTGAGTTAGTTCTTTGTACAAAATTTAATGCCTAAATGATTTGTATAGTTTAATTATTTTAAACACATTATTTTAAAATGATTTGTTCAGTCATTACCTTTTTAAACCTGTCATCAAAATGTTACTTTTTTTTTTTTGCAAACCATTTTGATTGCATGTAAAACCAACTTAGAGATTTCTTTCCAACAAGACACAACAAGAGAAAGACAAAACACTGTACCTGTGCTAAATATCTGTAGATGTAACAAGGCTTTGTCTGTCCAAAACGATAGACTCTAAATATAGACTGTACATCATGAGAGGGGTTCCAAGATGCATCAAATATAATGACTCTATTGGCAGCCACCAAGTTGATACCAAGTCCTCCAGCTCTAGTTGAGATCAGAAATAAACGAGCTCTGGGGAAGAAAAGACAAGTTCTTGTAACGTCTGTCTATGTTAAATCTGAACAATTAGAAAATAGTAGCTGTACCAGGGCAATGTTGATTTGTTAACGACCATATGTAATTGTGTTAATTTGATCTGACAAATGTCAAATACTGGGCAATATTGGACAAAGCATCTTTCAATATGATGTTAGATTGAGCAAAATTTTTTTAACAATACACTTGACTCTTTATAAGCTGACAATTGTGGAACAGGTTACTAAAAATATCACATCACCAATGGTTAGCTGACCTTTAAAGTATTTAACCCTAAATGTCAAGAAGTTTCTATTTCTGATGTAATAAAATATTCTCTGAGAATTTCAAGGAAAAAAAAAACCAAAAAGACAAGAAAAAGAAAAAAAAACAACATATAATATACAATTTCAGATACTGTATAAAAAATGATCATGTAAGCCTATGAACATTCTAAAAGTATGCTTAGAACGGTAAACATTAATTATATGAATTAAGTCAGCACAGAGTCAGATTACTGAGAGTGCCAGATAATGTGTTGGTCTATCAAGAGTCAATTACAAAATAGTAAGATTAAATAGGATCATGAAATTTTTTATTTTTTTTTAAATAAAAACCTAAACTTAGTTCATTATAAAATATAACAAACATCCTTGGGTTTGTGGAGATTTACATAGCACTAACATTTCTGGGTGTAATGTTATTAATTTCATTCATTTCAAATCATGCTAGGTCCATTGGAGAAAGGTTGAGAACTTAAGTACTTAAAGGTCTAGAATAGACTAGATAGAATGTAACACACAGTTCCACTAACCTGTAGTTCTCAATGTCATTAAAGTTAGAGGCCCACAACTGCCTGTTCTGAGCACTAGTGGTACCATCCATGCGATAGTAGTCTAAGTTTTTAGTCCAACTCTTGCCAAAAGATTCCTTCTCTGCTTGATCCTCTGACTTAGTGAGGGTATCACACTCCTGCTGGTACTTTGAGTCCACAGTTTCCAGGAAGTTTTCAATGATGTTTAAGGACAAAATACTCTGACTGAAGATCAGACTAGAACAAACAAGATACAAGAAATTAAACCAAGCTATTTGAAACCAAATCAAGCAATGTAAACTAATTGTATGTTATTGGTACAATTTCCATGAGACATGAAGTAAGGTTGTGGGTATCTAAGGCTACAAGAATGGTTCCAACAAAAGAGCCTGCACTCTGTTAAGAGCATGACATGACTATGCTACAAGATGTTTTGGTAAATGCTAATGTGGATGGCAGAGAGGCTTATTATTATATGAAAGTTATGCTGAGGAGGGCACCAATTGGAAAAGATCTTTTGGTATATGACTATCTTTCTTAGGCACCAACTTGCTTTAACTGACATAGAAGAGAGCACCTGGTTGCAGGCGAATTCAGAACGAGACAGCTGGAAGTCACTTACAAAGGCTGCAGCATATTCATTTGAGACCAAAAGAAAATCAGCTGCTGAGGACAGTCATAGACATCGAAAAGAAAATCTAAATAGCCGCCTTAACTCTAAAAGCCTATGAGATTTAGATAATCTTAGGGGGTTATTATGTTCTAAATGGGACAAGACAACAATGAAGCCATTGTAAGCTAAAACATATTTTTTTTAAACTACAAATGATGATCGACCATTACAAAAGCTTTTTAATTGAACTGAGTGTAAAAATTTTATTATTTTCCCTCACTTACATTCAGTCTAACTGCTTCATTGTGCATAGCAATTGATCTCATCTAGTCCCAACCTGTCAGTCCTTACATTTTGTATTATCCCCAACCTGCCAGTGTATCATACTTTATCTCCTAAACCTGCCAGTGTACTCATACTTTATCTCCTAAACCTGCCAGTGTACTCACACTTTATCTCCTAAACCTGCGAGTGTACTCATACTTTATCTCCCAAACCCGCCAGTGTACTCACACTTTATCTCCTATCTCCTCACACATCTTGAGGATCTCAAAGAGAAGGTACAGCTTGTTGCTCAGCTCCAGCTTGTTTTTGTCGTCCTCTGTCACATAGGGGGCCCACCACTCCTTGGTGATGGCCTTGTCTTGTTCTTCTGAAGGACCATCCTCTGTCTCTTTACTCCTGGTCTTAGACTTCCATTCAGCTATAACTTCTTCTGGATCACTCTCTTCCCCAGCCAGACGCCTGTTAGAGAGACATGAGTTAGTTCTAGTCAAAATGAAGACATTTAATTCTAGTCAAAATGAAGACATTTAGTTAGTTCTAGTCAAAATGAAGACATTTAATTCTAGTCAAAATGAAGACATTTAGTTACTTCTAGTCAAAATGAAGACATTTAGTTAGTTCTAGTCAAAATGAAGA
>JADKLZ010076889.1:0-27523 GCA_021533235.1 Biomphalaria straminea | reverse complement strand
TGATTAGCTAATTGTCTAATTATTAAATGACCCTTGAGAAAAAATATAAATCTGATTAGCTAATTGTCTAATTATTAAATGACCCTTGAGAAAAAATATAAATCTGATTAGCTAATTGTCTAATTATTAAATGACCCTTGAGAAAAAATATAAATCTGATTAGCTAATTGTCTAATTATTAAATGACCCTTGAGAAAAAAAACTTGCATTTTCTGTGTGTAAGGTTGGCCGCTGTCAAGCTCCCCAGACTCATCTCCATGGAATGATCCTGCAATTGTAAGCACCAGCCAGTTGACTGAATCAGGAAGTGAGTGCCAATTTTTATCAATATTTAGACTTTAGTGTGGCAGAATTGAGAATGGCATTATTTGTATTTTTCCATTGTAATATAATATAATATATATGGTGAAAAATGATCTTGTAATCAAACAAAAACTTATTATTCTGATTCTTTTGTTTGATACACCTTTCAAAAAAAAACTTCTCATGAAAGCAAACAAAAATACTGTTTGATCTTTTGTATGTTATTCTTGTATTAAGATTAGCTTTTTTTTTTTTTGGTATTATATGTTGTTAGTACCTAATCTGAAATATGGAAGATTAGTTAATACTTCATGCTCTAAGAGTTAGAGTGAGGGTGCCTACTTTCACCAACTCTTTTTTTATATCTTCCTTGAAAGGTTATTGGAAGATGCTTTTGGGGTTACAAAGATTCTGTATCCCTTGGAGGAAGAAGAATTACTAACTTGTGCTTTGTGTTGACATAGATGGTCTGGCAGGAACAAAAGAAGAACTAGTGGACTTGATGATGCACATAGATAAGACTTCCACAGCATATGGTATGCAAATCAATGCCAAGAAACAAATTATGACCAATGGATAACAGGGCTTTAAAAGGAACATAAGTATTGGAGGTGAAAAGCTGACAAGTGTCAGTAGTTTTAAATAACTCAGAGCTATGGTATCAGATGAAAGAAGCAAACCTGATCCACTAGCTAGAATGCAGTCAACACCAGCACTTGCAAAACTAACAATATGGAAAGACAAGGCATAGGCCTCAACGCAAAAATCAGAATTATTTGCATCTTGGTTATAGCCACGTTCTTGTATGTTTGCAAATCTTGGTTGCTGACTGCAAATCTTGAGAGGAGATCCTAGCAATGGAATAGAGATGCTACAGAAAGATCCAAAAGCTGCACAACAGATGAAGAAATTAAAAACATGAATAATGCAGCTATTGCCGCCCATGATGTTCTGCTAACTAGTCAAAAAATGCAAGCTTGTAATGGCCATATCATAAAATCCTTAGGTCTTGCATAGACCTTCTGTCAGGGAACAGTACCTAACAGAGAATGGAAAGACAACTTAAAGTAAGAATGGACAGGGCTGTCATTGAAAGAAACTCTATCCAAGGCAAAAAACAGAGAGGATCTTGTGTGGTGCTTTAATGGGTGAAGTTTTAAGGACTGTGTGCCCAATGAAGCTAGAAATCTTACCTCTTATTTAAAGAAGTAATAGGGTCAGGGTATAACTAAGTTTTGTTACTGCAGTAGACCTTATATACATGGTTCTTTTATTATCAAGAGGCAATGGATACATGAGTGCTTTTAATTAGAAACTTCCTTTTGCACCATTCTTCATTGAGGACATACTTCTGAGCCTTTATTTAAAAAACAAATGTGTTGTCCATGCAAAAAGTCCTGCTATCTCTATTTTTTTTCTTTTTATTACCAGGTCTTTTCCCAGAAAGCGCTCCACATTGGCTCAAATCTTTACAGCACCTGACAGAGTCTGATGGCCCAAGTCACAGATTGCCCTTTGTGCAACAGTTTCCACTTGGTGGGAATGGAGGATGGCCCCCTCACACCCACAATCCTCCTCCAGGCTTTAGAGCAGCAGGCCTGGGCAGTCAAGCAAACACAGACACTCACCAAATGGCAGAGGGTATAAAAATATTTTAAAAACGTGTGCCATTGTTTAATGTACAATATCAATCAGAGGACCAATTATATACAGTATAAAATAGAAATACTGTCTCTTCTCTGATTAATATTGTGTATATTGGTTACGCTCATTATACTATACTGACTGTAATCAGTAAAAAGTGTTATAACAGTCTGATTATACAATGAAAAACAAAGCACACAACTGTGCTTTTCTATACTTGAGTTTCTTTTGTTTTGTTTTTTTCTTTTTGCTTATTTTTTTTTAGCTGTTTATTATGTCTTTGCTTACATATTTGTAAACAAAATCAGGTTAAATTATTTGCTTTGTTTAAATATTTTCACAATATTTATAACTTATTAAAATAAAACAAAAATGTCAAACACTAGGTGTCTTAAAAAGTCTTTTTGTTCACTCAAAAGAAACAAAATACCTTATCAATGTCATTGTGTAGACTAATGTTGTGGGCAAGGGAGCCAAGATTGGTAATTATTTGGTCTAATGATGATGGTAAAGCTACATCTAATTGAGGATAGATGTTTTTTCTGGGTGCCACCATAGCTCTGCCAAGCTTCATGCTTGAAAGTAGGTCAAATTTGTGTTCAAACACTGTCTTGTACAAAATAAATTGACTCAGCCTTCCTCAAATAGATGGAAAAAAAAAAGAGCCTGGATTATATGGTGGGTTTTTGTGATAATCCTTACCTTTACCCGTACAGTAAGCAGATGGAGCTTATGGCTTTTTGCCAATTATTTTACTGTCTACTTTCGCTACTGATAATAGCAAATAAATTAGGTATTAATCTCAGTTTTATTTATTTAAATGTTTCCTTCGTTCAGACATTTATAATGTAATGTGATGCTTCATCTGAATAACACATGGTTGAAACTTAATGAAATCTGAAGGGTCTGTTTGTTCTGTTCAGTTTTGCTATGAAATTATGTGGCCTAATGTATCTTATCTGGATAACGTTACCAACACTAATTCATTGGCACAAATCAATTCATTTAATATCTAGTTTCTGTACTGAACACATTCATCTTAAAAGTTAAACATTCACACAGCTACAATCTGTAAGGAACTAAAAAAGATTCATTATGAAATTCTTTTGAATGGAGACGTCTTCAGTCCCTTTTTATATGTTCTTTGTTCATTAACTACATGGAGAGTAATAATTCTCATTAAACTAATTGACTATAATAACAGCATAGAAAGAGACATAATTTTTATCAAAATTAAAAAAAAAAATATTGAACTTTTTTTTAACCTAGAATAATATATTTGGAGTGTGAATAAGGCATTAGTTTTCCACTAATGATTTCATCTCACTGGTGAAAACCTATTTATAAGTGTACTGCTATCCTACAAAATAGAAATACATTGTGTAACCAGAAGTAGTAGGCCAATAGCTTATCCAGGAAGGAAAAAAAAAATCACCATCTTAATACAAATGTTGTTTAATATAAGCTTGATGTTCAGTTCAATTCTTTCTGTAATTGTCAAACAAACCAAGGATTAAATATTTAAGAACTACGTTTCCATGGATTTCAAATCTGTCTTCTACTAGCTAATAATTGGTTAATCCTAAAAAGAAATGATTTAATGATACATATCTGGTTCAATAACAATACTATAAATTAGCACCAAACAATATATAGTTTCAAATGTTCTTATGCTAAGTACAAAAGTTTATGAATTAGTGAGAAGTTTTCACACTATACTAAATTTCATTTTTGCTATGAATAAATACTCATGGTGCTTTGATTGTCAGTGCTTTAAATTGTGGTAAATTTAAGATTCTGTTGCTCTTGAATCTGATAAGATTTGTTTCTTAGCCCCCTATCTAAAGGTCATTTTTTAAGCAAAAATGTTAGTTGTGTTTAATAAAATAGTCATCCACTCTTTATCATATGTTTATAATTAGTATGCAAGCTTTATTCTCTTAGTGCACCTTCTAAAGAACAATTCTACCAGTACTTCTAAATGCAAGTTTTATATTATTAGACAGGAGGTGATTTGTTAATAACAACTTTGGTAGGAAATATAAATTCATGATCTCCTTGCAGGTATTGATAAAAGCGACATCAATTATGAATATTAATTGTAATTACATTTTACTAACATTATTACAAGTATTACTTCTTTAATTAACCTTTTTTCCCCCCATATTTCCAGTTCTTCAATAAATTTCACGTAAGTGGTCTGTTTCTTCTGCAAGTTTATTTCACAACTGTTTCAAGTTCAAGCTACAAGAAAATCCGGATGAAGATTTTGGCTTTTATTAGACAGCCTCACACAATAATAGTTCATATTGTTTTAATCAATGTCACACCTTAGTTGCATCCCCATCTTTTTAAAATTGGACTTTTTTTTTTTTTTTTAACTGCAACATTGTGATATTTTCTCTTAGCATACTTTGTTTTTCAACACTTAAGGCGTATCATCTATTTTGATAAAAAGGGAAATTGCTGCTTTATGCAGTTTTTTTTTTAATATATATAAATGAATATATAATTAACGAGGGATGCAACATATTTTTTTTTTTTGTTGCCATAATATTGGAAAAGAAATACTGTTACATTTTTTAAAAATTGTTTACATTAGCATTATTCTTTGCAGGCCTAAATTGAAGATTAGAACAGAAAAAAAAAATTGGAATTACATTGTGAATATGTATGCTTACTTGAAGTTTATATATATTTTCTTGAATATAGTTTTATTTTTGAACTATACCCTTATTTTCATGGTCGATCTTACTTAAGGGCTAGTGCAGTACAGCCCTATTCAACTCAAAAATTCTATACCATGTTTTGTCTGTGATCAGTGCTGAGTGGAGGCTCAGACTGCCAACATTCATTGTATTATTACAATACAATCTACCTTCTCATAATGTGGTCATCAAAAGATTCAGCCAATAATTGGCTGTGTTAATTAATTTATGTTGAATGATGGATGCTGGTTGGAGAGTTTCAAAGATGTCCCTTAAATTTCTTTGCTAAGGTGTGGCTAGATATTGCTTGCACATAACAAGCATTCTAATATAATTAATAAATTTAATGCAGTAAACTATTTGAGTTTTGGTTTTATTTTGTTTTGAAGTCCATTATAAATAAAAAAAAAACAAACAAATTTAGTTTTATGTGTTTAATCCAATTTTTTTGGGCAAAATTTTCATGAAAAATGTCCTCAAAGAAAAAAAAACATTGTGAAAATAATGAATTTTGTTATCTTGAAGTTAAAGCAACTGAAGCAAGTATTCATTATGTTGTTCTGTCATTCACTATCACAACACAAACAGTGAAACTTCAAGCAAGAAATTTACTGCTGTTTACATTCACTTGGCTTGCCCTGTGCCTGAAAGATGAAAACAAAAAACTTAAAACATCTTGATTTTACAAAATACCAAAGTCTGTTTCATTAATACTAATTAATATCAATAAAGAACACAAAAACATTGAACAATTTTACAAAATTAATATAAAATTGCTTTGAATATTTTTAATGTATAAAAATTTTGAATTTTAAATTTAAAAAAAAAAAATCCCATAATTAAGAATGCCCACATAAGACATTTGCAAACTCCATGCCATGAGTCACTATATATGCAAGTTTCAACTTTTCTAGCCTTTTTAAAATTGTTATTTCATGTTACTCAACAAATGTCATGATTAAAAGGAAGCTAATTTTTTTTAAAGCACCACATAAATGAATTCAGAAAGCAGAAAAAATTAACTCATTAAGCCAAAAGAAAAAAAAAAGAAATAAAAACAAATGGAGCAGAATTATAAAATGCAATCATGCAAGTAAAATAAGACAGTGCCACAAAAACGTTTAAGTCAGAAAAGTGATTAGCGTACCAAAATGCCTTAACTTAGCATCCTTGGAAACCACTTAGTTAGAGGCCTATAGAAATGAAAAAACATTTATTCTTACTTTTGAAGAGCGTTTTAGTACAGCTTAAATGTTTACAATACTATCAATGCAAATATCTAGGACAATATACATAAAAAATTTTGAAGACATTCCATTTCATTTTTCATTTCACTCATTTTTCATTTCACTATCATCTAAACTGAGAGTCAAACCATAATATATTGAACCTTTGAAATTGTAATCATAACTGAATAAAAATTACAACTGAGCTTTATTGTAATCAAGAGTATTTTCTTTTTATTATATCATAATTGTGCAAAGAACACTGTATATTTCATTCCTTACTTAGCATACTGGTATCTAAGTAAGGTAAATACAATGAAGCCAGGTATTGTGACATGGGAGCAGGACTGGGTGACCTCAGCCTGCGAATCTGGACAGTCAAATGGTTTGTTTACCTGGTACTATGTTGCTGCTAAGTGGAGTTGTCAAATCATGCCCTGGTGAAGACTGTCCATTATTTGGCTATATTTAATTTATCCTTTTCTCTTATACCAAATTTATTCCTGAGTGCTGCCTTTTATATATGTATAATATATATATGCGTCAATCTATCACCACAAGATTAAGATTTGTATTTAATATGAGAATGTGTTGAGTGTTTTAAATATTTGGCTGCAGAACTGAATTTTGTTTCAATTTCCAATGGGGGCCAGGAAATTTTCATTTGAAATGTCACCACAACTATATTTACCACAAAAACTATGTATCACAAATATGATTAAGAGCACATTGAGCCCAATATGACAAAGTGGAGGCAAGTAATAAAAAAAAAATTCTTTTTAAAATAAAAGAAACGATACGCTCTCTAGTCTAGTTGGTATTGGGAAGTTCAATATAAAAAGGTTTGACCATACACAATCCAAAAGATTTCCTAGGCCTATAGATCTTTATTTTAGTGCTCAGTAAAGATACTGATAAAGATAAAGATAACATTATTAACTAAAGAAAATGTGCTTTGTATACAGCTTTATTGTTCTAGAGGAACAAGAGTGAAAAATTCAGAATAGCATCGACTAAAAAACTTTCAATTATTTCACTACCATACTTTTTCAATTCAGTACAAGGAAGGAATATAATAGTCCTAATGATGTAACAACTCAAATGTATCTTCTTACAACAGATGCATGCTATAAGAAAGAAGATGTTCAACAAGTTCAAGATAAATAGATGTTTCATCCACATGTTAATATCCTAATTGTTGCTAAACAATGAAATGATCACATGTAATTTACTCAACTAGTACAAACCTTTGTAATACCAATAACATCCTGCCAATACTGTATGTTTTCAACTAAAGAAATTAAATACTTTCAGTAAAAATGTGTTGTTTACCCTTAGCATCAGGTGGTTACAAATGCAATCATTCGACCTCATATTATACAAAATCTAGTTTTACAAAAAATTATGAATGAAACAGACTTTGATATAAATGTGGCCTTATCTGTGTCTAAAATTTTATTTAAGATCATTTAAATGTTTAACTTACCTCAGGATTAAAATCAGGATCAGCGTCCTCATCATAATCTTCTTCTTCTCCCTAAAGTAAGGGGAAAAAAATAAGCAGCATGAAATAAAATGCTTCTTTCTTCTTCTTTATATGGTTTATTTAGAAACATATTAAACACAATAATGTGATATCAAAATACAAAGAAAGATTAAGTAAAAGTAAATTAGTATTGAACCAAAAAAAACAACATTTGAAAGAATTCTTGTTGAATCTAAATATTTCATATTGGATCATGCATATTTCAGATACAAATGTAAACAAAAATGAATTATTAAAAAAAAAAAGATGTATATATTACACAAATTCAGACATGGATATTTTAAATTCTGAAAAAAGAAAATATGACTACCTTTTAGATTAAACTAATGACAATGAGATCCATTTATTTTTCTTTTAATTACAATTCCCATATTTGATGTGGCCATAACCATGCTCTAATACCATTTGCCTCCCCATTAACCTTAAAGTACTTTTTAAAAATATAATGTATTCTGTACACTGATCAGGATTTAAGAGTTGTTGTTTTTTAAACTGTAGGCAAAAATATTAAATGCCAAACTAAAATGTGAGGATTTTAGGAATAACAATAGCCCTAATTTTAAGTCTAAAGAATGAAATAAAACATAATTTTAAAAATATGATAACTAAAAATATTTCTTTCAACTATTCATTTTTTTTTAAAAAATTAAATTGGGAAAATTGTGTCACTACCTTAATGTTGCACCTAATTAAAAAAAAAATGGACAAGACAAGGTGCACAACTGAAACTGGTGCAAATTTTGTTTTAAAATTGTCAACTTTAAGTGGTGTAAAAAATAAAAGAATAAAATTATTTTAAAATGGTTACTTTCAATATTTTATAAAACGGAAAATGTTTTCAATGCATTAATTTGTTAAACAATAAATAAATGTGTTAATATCAACACAAAACTAGAAATCTAAACTAGGCTCTCACTGGACTTGGGCTCTGGAAATGAGATGAAACAAATATTTAAATTGTTGAATGAAATCTAAATGAAAGGAAACGACTAGCTACCAGACAGGAAACATGAAAGTGCTAAGATAAAAGAGAAAATTGAGAGGACTTGTCATAGTCTTACATTTGCGAATGTCTATTTGACTACTTTGTGTAGCTGACATTAGTCCTTTGTTAGTCCACACCCTGCAAATGTATGACTAAAAGTATTACACCTTTCTTTCTTTTGTTTGGTATTTTATCTATTGATCAAATAAAAATATAAGGAAAAAGTAGGACAGTAAAGAAGAAACCATTCCATTCAGATCTTCAATGCAATGTAGTTTCATTATAAAAAACTTAAAATAATTTAGACTTTCCAATGTCTAGATAAAAAAAGTTGTTAAAAAATTATTTTTTTTTGAGACAGTGACCTAAGACAGGATTGTAATAATATACAGCACCATGTTAACCAACACAATAATGCTTTCTGACAACAATAGATTGACTTTTCTCATTAACTAAATGAGTATTAACCTACAAAATTGGTTTTATCTTTTTTTTTAAATTCTAGTCTGAGAACTATTGCTTGCATTATGGTTATTAAAAATTGGTCTGGCTAATAAATTTAAGAATCAGTAATGGGAACAGACTTTGCAAACATTCTAGGAAATTGTCTACACCCTGCGTTTGTGAACCGCCATATTGCAGAGACCTAAATAAGAAGTTGTGGAATTCTATTTAAATCAAGTAGAAATTAATTTTATTTAGCATTTTCTTTGAAAAATGTTACTAATTAATTATGCTACTTGAGCCTTACTGTACACTAACACAAAAAATGGATGCAAGGCACTATTGTCTGTACATTTAGATAAGAAAACAGCTTTCTTCTATTGCCCTAGGTATCTAGCTTTTTACAGCTATTCTAAGCAGTCTATAACCAGCCATGAGAAGAAAAGCTTCAGAGGGAGAGAATGTACAATCAAATTTGAAGAGTAAAAACACTTTCTTGCTAGCAAACAGTGCAGTTGTATGCAAGAAATGGATCTCTAAGTCTAAGTCACTGCCACACTGGGTTTTTAAAACATATGATCTAGAGTAATCTAAATATACAGACTCACTATTAGTTTAGATATACATAATTATCTACTAATCTAGTCTAAGTCTAGGTCCTAATCTGTAAATTTTGTTGTTTTCACAAGATTTCTGATCATTAAACATTATCACGTCATCAGAATCGTCAACTGTCAAATATTTTTATCTAGATTTAGATTCTATAGATCTAATCTATCTCTATTCTATCTACTCAATATTTCTCAGCGCAAGATTAGGTTGTCTTGATTTAGACTTAGTTTTTAGTTATAGTTTCCCTAATTCTTCTAACTAGATTTAGACCTAGATCTTAGCTAGTTCAAGATGTGCACAGACAAAGTGCATACTAAAGCATGATACATTTAAATTTAAATCCAGCTATTGGTTAAGTATTTTGGCAGAAATTGTTAGTAAGTTAAAACTTTCTAATAATCTTTCTTTTGCTATTATTTGGTTAAACATACAGAATCCATTTATTCAGTGGTAAAATTGGTCATAACATGTTTTTCTTGATGAAATGTGCTTAAAAAATTCATTAATAATGTTGTCAAGTTGCTGTATTTATTTCGCAGCCTGAACCCTTCAACATAAAGAGAATGAAGATCAATGACATGACATTCTATTTTTACAATGATTAGAACTTACCTCATCATTTTCATCATCTTCATACTGTGAAATAAAAAAAAATTGTAAAATGTGGTAATCTTGCCTACTAATAAATGAAATCTATCATGACAAATATCATTAGTCTTGAAGATATTTAATTTTTATATTTATTTATCGTATTCATTAAACATTTCTGTCTTGTTTCTATATTTGCATTGCACTCTTTGGAAATATATAATGAAGCAACTGAGAAAAACATTTTTAATAAACAGTATTAAAGTCAGTGCTTGTCTCCAGTATTTTGACCCAATGTCACTTTTATTTTGACTGAAAAAGCTATTATGAAATAAGCTTATAAAAAATCTATTAACGAAAAAATTCTTACATCTTCAGTTTCAATTGCCTCTCCAGTAAAAAATAAAACTGCTCTTGGTATTATTCTTTCTCGAATAAAATGTCCAATTTCAAAATCTGCTCCTAATAAGGCCTCAGTCTCTTCATCCTAAAAAAAAAAAAAAATAATAAAATAATTTAATAATCACTCAATTTATGTTTAGCAAGACTAACCAGCTTGAGAATTCAACTTGTGTTTTCAATGTTGGTTGTTGTTTGTGCTTTATAAATATATAATTTACAAACGCTATTTCCAGAGATGCCTACAAGTATGGATCTTCAAAGATTTAAAATATTTAGTATTTACTGATCTAAGTAAAGCTGAGTTCCTTCCAATGTGTCAGTTAATTAAGTCTTTAAATTAATCGGGTATTGATTGTTTAGTTTCTAATTCACTAAAATTTCATAGAATCTAGACTAGGTCCAGATCTAGTATTTTACTATGTCAGGCACACAAATCTTTATTATACATGTTATCTGGTGTTTAATAGACATATCTAAAAACTAATCTAGATCTAATTCTAGATTTAGAAGAAGTCTAGAAATTCTAAGATCTATATCTGTAACTACTTAAATGCTACAATTTCTGCCATCTAATAAAGAGATTAATGGGCGTTACGGAAGAGTGGTTAAGCATTTGGCTTCCGAACATGGGGTACAGGGTGAATCTTGGCGAACACAGGGCTTTTAGATTACAGGATTTTTAGGGCGCTCACTGTGTTTACCCAACTTTAACGGGTACCTGACTTTGGTGAGGAAAGTAAAAGCGGTTGATCGTGACACCCTGCTCTTTAACTGTTGGCCATAGAAACAGATGACCTTAACATCATCTGACCTATAGATCGCAATGTCTGAATGGGGAAATTTTACTTGTAAAAAGAAATTCATTAATCTCAATTTACCATTTGTGGAATCTAAAATGATAAAAAAAAATTTATACAAATATATTATTTCACATTCAGGAATGTACAATACCATAGGATTGTTAAAATACCTTTAAATGGCCTATTCACATTAAAAATCAATCAACTGTTAGTGAAGCTGCCCTAGATCAAATTCAGGAAAGAGTTCTTTTGAGAAAGGCAGAGGTTTTATTGGCAGAAATGATGGCTGATCTTAATCTCTCTTAGCAGGGCAAAGATTCAAACATGCCTAAGAAAGTGTTTCTGTGGTAGATCAAAGCAACTGCTCTGGTCTCTAGCGACTTAGGTTAAATTACTTAAAGAAAGCCTAAATTCAAAGAATTAAATCAGGGACATTCAAGGCAGAGTGTGTTTGTAAAAGAAAAACTTTTTCATGTGCAGAAAAAAGTCTATAATTCTAGATTCCTTGCACTCTCCTTCAATACATGTTTGTTTTATAATAAAACAACTTCAAGCATCAGAACCCAGAATAAATAGCTTTATCTTAAATAGCTAGGGAGTTTTTATTCAGCAATAGCCCAGATTTTAGAAAGAAGTTCAAAATGACTAATTAGGATTATCTGGATGAAAAAAAAATCTTTAAAAATTTTGTAAATAGTGAATGTAGAGGATTTCAAAATATGAAAAGTATTTTCACTTGTAACAAAAATTTCAATTCTTTTGAATAACTTTTCAGTTGGTGCTATTATGGAATCAAGCATAAAACACTAAGAAATAAAATCATTACCAAGCGACAAAAATGGCAACATTCTTAACATCTTCTAGAAAATTTATGACAAGGACTAAATGTGTAAACCTTATGAAAAATGTACAGAACATCTTGTACATGGATGCAAGCAACGGAACCCCATTTTGCCTGCAAGGGGGGGTCAGCAACCCCAAAAAACCTGCAAGCATGATGCCTCCTATATCTTCACGACATAAATAAAACATTATTAGTTATATATATATTATATATATATATATAATATATATATATTCGGGGTTAGTAGCACTTTTCCATGACATAATATAGGAGATTTTAAGAGGTTTTCTTTTAAAGGATGAACTATATGATATTACATATTATGTGTGTTCGTGTCCCGTTCGTTTGTGTCAGATACTAAGAGTCATGGTGGGCATTTGAGGTAATGTTTTATTCTTGTATTAACTGAACTTAAATCCTTCTCATAAACAGAGCCTGTAATGTACAGGCCTATTTATATGTTTAATTCACATTTGCTTACTAAATAATGGCTTTTAATGTGTGTGTGTGGGGGATTAGACCTATTTGCATTTTTTTTTCAAGCAGAATTTCTTTTTTAACTAGATCTGTGAAGTTACCCTTGCTTTAATGATCAAAAAAATAAGTTTAATTTTAAGACTTTTCACAGGTGTGTGCGAAATATTTTCATTACATCTACAGTAGATCTAGACACTTGATCTAAGTCACTAAAATTCACTAACTTTTCACGGCTAAGTGCAAATTATCTTCACTGAATCTCTTAGATTTAGAATCTATAAAAGACTCCATTGATTCAAATTCTAAGTCACTAAAATTCACTAACTTTTCACGGCTAAGTGCAAATTATCTTCACTGAATCTCTTAGATTTAAAATCTATAATAGACTCCATTGATTCAAATTCTAAATCACTAAAATTCACGGACTTTTCACGGCTTCACATGGTTAGTAATTATCTTACTAAATGTTAGTGATTTAGCGTAAATCTAGTCTAGATTTAAGTCACTAATCTAAATTCGCGGACTTTATCGCGGCTGTGCGCGCAAATTATCTTCACTAACTCTAACGTAAATCTAGAGTCTAGATCTAAGTCACTAAATTCGCGGACTTTACTGCGGCTGTGAGCGAATTATCTTCACTGACCGCCGTAAATCAAAATCTAGACTATATTATAGATCTAAGTCTCTTAAATTTGTGGACTTTTCACGGCTGTGCGCGAATTATCGTCACTAGATTCTAGTCATTTAGAATAAATAAGATAAATGTAGAATATTGTAGAATCTATCCTATTTCTAGAGTAATCTAGACGTTAGATGTACCGAGATCATTAAATTGACTAAAATTCATGGAGTTCTCAGTTAAAGGCAAATTATATTCACAAGATCTAAATTAGATCTAACTCTATATACCGGTATGCTACTACTACTAGTGTCTACTAGCATAGATGATTTACGGACTTTCCACGCGAAATCACTTGTACTGTTACAAAAAGAGTTTAGATGAGGGAGGGCCTACACAATCGTTTTTTTTTTGTTAGAAGATGTTATGCCGGCAGATCAAACTTACTAGAATTAGATCTACTTACTAACTTAAGCGTCGCATGCCGGCGCCTTACAGATTTGTTTCTAACTTTTGTTTACATTTTTGATATAAAGTGAAAGTATGGAAATAAGCGCATGCGCCGTAACTTAAGAAATGTAACTTTCTGTCTTTCTTTGAATTCGACTTATTCATTTGTAAGTTTGAAAGACCAAAACGTTATCGCAAGCGAAAAAAAAAAGTCTGATACCGAGCCGGCAATCGGTCGAACTGCGTTTGCCGGCAAGATTTTTTTTTTTACTTTGATTTTGCCGGCATGCCGGCGATCTTGCATCCATGTCTTGTATAACTTTCTGCTGTGTTATTTTTAGGAATGCTGCATTTTGTGTATGTTGTGTGCTTAAATGATTTTGGTCTTTTGTGTGTGTGTGTAATTACAAGTTAGGAAAATAAACATTTGCCCCTTAAAATACACTTTTCAGAACATGGAATACACATTTCTATTTTGGCATGTAGGCATCTCTGCTATTTCAACCCAAAGAGTCAGATTTTAATTCCTATGCTGTTATAATTTTTAAACACAAGAATTTACACTACATAGTTTACTACATCATTAATATGAATAGCTTACCATCTCAGATTCAGATCCATCAGGTACTAAAATATGGTAGGAAAAAAAAAGTAAAAAAAAAAGTTAACACACAATACAAAATATTATTGCAACTGAAATTCAGTAATTGAAATAGACATTTTAAAATTTCTCTCCAGAATCATGTTCTAAGTGGATTATTCCCTAGGTATTTTCATAGTACACAACCATGGTCTTGTGATTATACATCAATAACTTTTATTTTAAATCAGAAAATGTTATATTTGGTCAAGCAATAAAGGGGTTTTAATAGAATACAATTTAATATTTATAGAATCAAATAATATTTTAATTTTGGAGCATAAAATTAAACTCATCAATGTCACATAGATCCTAGAATATGTTATGATCCAGATTGAATAAAAATTATTTCCTTGTCCCTATTCATATTTTCACAAAAATTTATAAAAAGCACTTTATCAACACAAAAATGGAAATTTTGAGCTTCTGTCATTGCTAGGCATGCTTTGAGCACATCCTACTTGGTAAAGACAGAAGAAAAAATCCAGATGTTTAACAATAGGAAACTATTCGAGACTTAAGCAATTAAAACCATGGGGATGGGGACAAAACAAAACATTGAAGAGAAGGCCCTTTCAAATTGACAATTAAAGCTTATTTGGGACAGAAAGAGCTAAAATAACAAATCTGTTCATCAAGATGTTGGAATGTTAGAATAGAAAATATTTTTAAAATTATAAAGAAAAAAAGACTAACCAGCAGGTGGGTTGAAGAAATTAAAGAAAGAATCTGCTTGAACTTGTTTTGTTACAGTCCTAGTCAAACCACGTCCTTTATGTTTCTGTTTTTTCTTTATCTGTTTCACTGTGACATTTTTGCCTTTGTTCCAATTGATTGTGCACCTGTTTATAGCAATATAACATGCCTTTTTACTTTTGTCAAACAACATATTACTTGGCTTATAATTCAAATTCATGTAATTATTCTAACTTAATAACTTTTTTAGATTATAGTTTGTCATGTGCTTTGTAATGTTTTTACAGCGCCTTGAGCATACATTTTGTTAGTTAACAGCGCTTTATAAATAAAATTATTATTATTCTGAACACTAGAACAATTTGAAATCCCCTTGACCTTATTTTATCTAGAAAAACACTTATGAATTTGAGAATTAAAAAAAAGACAATGCAGAGATGACTACTAGTTCTTTCCATGCATTTAGCATGGCATATTAAGTGTGGAAATGAACAAGAAAATATGTAAGTACTATTGTTCATCTAAAAATACACATTCCACCAGTACATCACATATATTTGCTACAGAATTGGAGTATTTTTAATTTCTTTAACTTGCAGCAACATGCAAAGATTAGATCTACTAAAGATATTATATTAATCTGAATAAAGTAAATTCTTTTCATTATTTAAATTTTTTATTGTTTAGTTCTTTATTAAGAAAGGAGTTCTTTCATTGTGTCAGAATGTATCAATTCTTGTGGCTTTAAATTGATCATTGTTTTTTATTGAATGTTTAGATCTAGCTCTAGAACTACTATTGACAGTAATTTTTTTATTATGTATACATACATTTGGTAGAGACGCTGAACGCTCTAGATTTAGATCAGCCCTAGCTGATCTAAGTTTACTACTACTCTGAGCCAGCAGTTTCTATATTTACCTATATTTATATCTATCTATCAAGAGTTTTATCCAGGTTAATGAAATAAAAAAATATTTCATATTCAGGGAAGCCTGAATTTCAAAAATATATGTACTTTAGTGTACACTATAGTCTGTTTCTTTCTACACAATCTTTCATGACTTTCTTGAATGCTTTTGAACATTAAAACATGCATGTGTAGCTGATGTATAGATCATTGCCATGTCAGATTATTGAGTGTGCCACATTATTAAAAGTCTATACCTATAGATGTTTGATGGTTTTAGAAAACAATTTCAAGCCCCAGAGCCCAAAATTCGTCTTTTAAACAGTTGCATTACAATTGCTGAGGAATATCATCATTTAATTAAGCCAGCTACAATATTAGAAACAAGGTTCAATCACAAATAAGAATAATCTGTCTTGTAATCTAACTTTATTTTGCTGAATGGATTTCTGACTTGTTTTATATTTGGGGAAAAAAAAAAAAAAAAACACTTTCCATTTTGGGATGTGGGTGTTTAGGCACAATGCAAACCTACAGGTTTTTAGATTCCTAAAGACATATCTCCATATAAAAACATACCCAGAGCACTTTATAATTTCAGGACCTTCATAAGAGAATGGATCTTGAGAATCTGGATCATATCGCATCTCGTACCGTTTTGTCAGGACAGTGTCTGTGAAGTACTCGTTGGGTTCAAAGTAAAATTCTAATGTAAAACCCTATCAAAAGAGAAGAAATGAACAATGACACTATTGTACATAGTGAGAAGAATAATATAAATGATATATAAATAATATATCCTACCACTGGGTCCTTCTCATGAATAACAACTTTGATGTCCTGTAAATGTGTCAAAATAGGCTCATCATGTTCCTGAAAAATACATTATATTCTGAACATTAAAAAATGGTTAAAGAAGGTCCTCATAAAAATAGTTTTGAACCTGCAACAAGTGTGTCACATGTTACTAGATCTACTATAATGTGAAAACCACAAAATACATGTGTGACAAATTAATGGTGGAAGAAAACTAACACTAGCTTAAGAAAAAAAAAAAAAAACTAACCTGCACCATTTCTGAAAGCATTTCAACATTCTTGAAAATTGTAAGCCAAAAGCTAGGAATACCTTTAACAAACTCTGCAGAAGAAAAAAAAAATTTTTATTTGATAAAATGTTTTAGTATTAACTAGAACCTGCATAAGCTATTATTCAAGAAACTATACATCTATGATGAAAAAAAAAAAGTAATACCTTGCTTTTTTTCTTCACTATCACCACCAGCCTCTTTAGTGCCTTCCAAAGTAACCTTGTCTTTTAATTCACCCTGTTGAGAATCGGGCTACATTGAACATCAATGTACCCAAATGGCACATCAAAGTTTGCACATCAAACAATTATTCACGCATAAGTTACTTTTTCCTTAACCCATCAGGATTATTCGTACCAGTGGCATCACTAGGGGGGTGCAGTCCACACCGGGTGACACCCAATAGGGGGTGACTCCCGAGTGGAAAAAAATGCACTTATCCAAAAAAAAAAAAAAAAATTAAAAATAACAACTTACAAATGTGACAGATACAAGATCGCGCAGCATAAGAATGGCTAAATATTTTTTTTTAATGGGGAAAAATCAATAGCATGATTTTCTTGTTTGATAAATAGTGGACATGTTCACAATGAGAAACTGGCGAGAATACTGAAGAACATTTCTAAGGTTTTCAAATTTGGAACATTTGGTAGCAGGACTTAAGCTTAAAAAATTGACAGGGAAGTCATTGCTATGACTGACGTGAAGATGGGAAAACAGAGGGACATCTTGCATTTATAGATTGCTTACTATCGCATTGTTTCTAGCAAAGCAAAAGTTGGTGTATGGTGGCGAATTGAAGAAGACTTTTCATTGAATAATGTTTTTGTGAGGGGGATTGTGGAAATTTTTATTCAGTGCTGAAATAATAGCTTATACGATTGCAAGGCAGCGATTAAAAAAAAAGTTACTTTCCAAGCTTGTACCAAAAAAACATATACAACTGCTTAGCAAACCAATTAAGGGATATACTTATAAGAGATCAGAGACACAAATGCTGGGAGGTACTCTGGTATTATGCTGCAAGGTACTCTGGTATTACAGCTACAACTAACATGGATCTCTGAAGTTGTAAGATATATTAACATCGCTTGACTTTCTTGTTGGCAGATGTACTAAAAATAGTCAACTAAACACAAGAGTACCTTCAAATTAAAGTGTTAATTATTGGCAAAGTGGTGGCTATGCTAGAGCATAAATATTTACTCTACGAAAGATGTGAAAAGTTAGCTCAAAATTTTATTGTTAAATCATATTAGCATGTTATTGCAACAGAAAAATAAGTTTTAACAATATGAAAATATCAGGAAAGGACCCTAAGATGCAGGATTCACTATTTAAATAGAGAAGAAAAGTTTAATGCTGAGTGCATCATTATCTTTTCAACTGGGCCAGATGATAAGATATGTTTAATGTTTAAAAATTTAGAGCAGTTCAATATTTACTAGGTAAAGCGTGTTCAGTTGATGTTTAGTTTGTTTCTAATTTTAAAATCGTAGAGGTTAATGTATGTAATAATTAATAATAAACGATAATATGTCAGAGAAAAAAATATAATCGACACTCGATTTAATGTTGTGTAACAGCAATCAGCAAACTGTATTATTGAGCAAAAAGAACTAAATAGCGATAGTTTTTTTTTATTGTTAAGAATATGGGGAAAGCTGGGGGTGACACATTGATCTTACCTCACCGGGTGACACCCACCCTAGTGACGCCACTGATTTTTACTAACAATACAATGGCAGCCAAAGAAAGTTTTTCACATCTCATTTTACTCCATTTAAATGCAGTAAAAAAAAAAAAAAAAAAAGTTCCACCCAATAACAGTTAAAGCCAACAGAAAAAAAGAAGTATAATTTGAATATGCCATTTTATAAAATTAATCTTAAGAAAAGTTTATTTGCACGCAAGTTCATGTGTGACTAAAGAAATGTGCAACTCACAGCCAATTTGGCATCTTCATCTTTATCCTCATCATCTTCTTCTTCACTAGCCCAATCACAGTCTTCATCTGTAGGTTCTCTAGCTGCTATCAAGATTTCTTTTCTCTTTAAAAAAAATAAATTGAAAATTAGCATGTCTCTAATGAAAAAAGTAACATTAACTGAAAAAAAAAAAAAAAAAAGGCTTACCTTCTCAAATAACTCAGAGTATTTTGGGGCATATTTGAGTTCTAGAGCATTCACTTCTTTATAGAATTCTGATTCAATGTGTATGATTTCATTCTGTAACTTTTTAAGTGCTTTAATTCGTCTCTTCACCTCCTTGGGTAAGCTTAACAGAAACAATAAGGAAAACAATTACATTGTGAGATACTGGAACACATTCTGCAAGTTACAAGGTCTTAAAATCATAGGGTATGGGATGAAACATTTGGCCAATTTCTGCTAGCAATTAATGAGGATGACAAAGGCAGTGCAAGGAGAGCCTTCTGTTTTGGAGTTTCTAAGCATGTCTTTTTTTCTTTTTTATTAAGCTGTTTAGATCTTTGCCCGCTATTAACTTGACAATTTCTATTTGAGCAGAACACTTGACATAAATAAAAAAATATTACAAAGCAATTTAATCCACAATAATTTTTTTTGAAACAATTAAAGTCTATATTTTACGCTCAATGCCTACTAATGAAAAAAGCATCTAATTTGTCTGACTTAGATGAGAGAAAAGAAACTGATCACTGGACCAAACATAAGTGTCATAAAAAAGAAATGAAATACCTTTGAATATATCCAGAAGGTGATCCTACAATTGAACATAGCTTATCTTGCAGAGCTGCTAACACGCCTGGATTTTTCATGAGCTGATTTGCTATTGCTTGACTGTCTCCCACTTCACCTATAAAAAAAAAGATTCATGCTTAAATTTGTATTTGTATTGATTTCAAATCAATTTATTAAACATTAAAGTTGGTTCTATCAGAACAACAATGACCTTGAGTAAAAGAAAAAAAAAAAAAAAGCCAACATAATTTCAATTAATGTTAACTGTTTTTAAGCTTTATTCATGGGCGTCAAAATCAATTCTCAGAAAAATTGTTGCATATTGTTCTCAAATACCGTTTTTACTGACTATAATACTGAGAGCACTTAAATATTATTGTTAAATACAAATAGCATTATGCATTTGTTACGAAAAAAAAAGTTCCTTCACACATACTTTCATTTTAGTTATTTCAGTATATGTATTTCTCATGGTTGTGTTTTTTTTAAATCTTTTTTTCTTAAAAATCTGTCTAAATACTTAATGTTGAAATATGGTCCTAGCGCAGATGACAAACGTAAATGTCATAAAAAGTTTATGGGAAATGAATAACAGACATCTTAATTTATATAGACTGGAATGTCTTTCAACATTTTCTGACATCCTATGTGGATAAAGTGTGCTTAGTAATTTACACACTTTCAGAACTCTAGCTAAAGTTGGTTATTTTACAAACATTTCCCTAAAAGGTACAATTTCCCTAACCCTCTTCCACCCTTTTTTGAAAGAAAAAAAATGTTTACATGTCTTCAATGTGTTCATATACATCATTAAAACAAAAAAAAAAAGTTTCCTTTAAAAAAGAAATTCCTTTGTTATGCAGCTGACATTTTTTGTGAGAGCAATTATTTTACTATACTCTGAATGATAACCCCCCCCCCCCGGGACATCTTTAAAAAAATGTTTTTATTTTAACATCTAGACATTTATGTGAAAGAAAAAAAAAGTAACCTGTTTCTTCTCCATGATCCTCATCTTCAACATCTTCCACAGCATCACTGGAGGGACTATTTAAAAAACAAATGACACAAGGTTTTATTCCTTAAAAGAAAAATCTATTTTTCCATATATATAACGTAAATAAAATAAAAAAACAAAAATATATGAATCTGTAAAGCAAATGTACTGCTTTTAAACTAAATGTCAATAAGGTACTTACTTTTCTGGCTCAGACATTGTCTGAAAAAAAAAAAGTTTTTAAATGTTTAAATGGTATAAAAAAAAATAAAGATATTACCAATGTGAAATGTTCATTTGTTATACATTAGATTTAATTAGATTGGACACTAAAAGGCTGATGTTTATATTTAAAAAAGAACTATCAGAAAATGTTATAAATTCTTAACATAAATTCTAAAACATTTAAGACATGGAATCAGGTATTCAGATCTATGATAATGTATCAATTTAACAAATATTTTAATAAAAACAAAATACTTATACAATACAAGATGTTAGTCAATATTAAATCATCACACCATTAAAAATCTAAATATTTTGTAAGCTACATAAATATGAATAAATACATCATGTAAATTTAATCTTTGATGTATTTTATGCCAATATGCACAAGAACTCCTTTTATCTGATAGCAGTTTCAAATATGGATCTTTTTTATATTTTTCCTGAGTTGCATCCATCATACATAGACATAGCTTGAGAAGAATACATTATACATAGAATAACTAGATCTAAATTTCTAGTCTCTCTTTAGTGTTTTTTTTTTTAAACAACAGATCAGTTTTCTTGTTATGATAAAAAAACTATGGAACTTTTTTCTTTTACCTCACCCCTCTCCCTTCTACCCAAGAAAGAATCCTAATCAAGCGAATGTATATATCTAGTGCATGCACTTTATAATCTTTCAATGACAATTAGATCTAGGCTTAGTTAGACGACTATGTGCAAAATGTTCATAAACATTAATTTATTAAACTCTTCCATCAGAAAAGCCTTGCATTCTGAAATTTCTGACAGCGCTCGAGTCATTTCAAGAACATGATAGTCCTTTCAAAACCTAGATCTCTACCCAAATTTATTTATATTTTCGTTTTTTTTTACTTGTGAAATGAGAATGGCAATGGCAAGCTATTTTTCCCAGTATGTCCCAACAAGCTAGTTATTTTTTTCTCTGTGATATACATTAAATATCATTAAATGTTAAATTTCTAGAAAAATCATTTTATAAAAGACATTTTTTTAGATCAGAGCCCAGGTTCCGTCCTCCATGAATAGAACTAATAAAGGATTAGTGTTGGCTGAGTGGTAAAGCATGGTTTCAATAGTGAGGTGTGCTCACCGATTTGAATCGAGGACTAGGTCTAATTCTAGATCTTCAGACAACAGAGACTAGTGTCGTGACCTACAGTCCGAGACAAAAAGTCTACAACTAGATCTGGAATACTCTTAATTTATTATTTTATTAGATCTAGATCTATACAGTCTAGATCCAGATTCTAGAATTAGTTTCTACCACTCCGCTCTAACCAGAGAGCCCAGACTCACAAGAATTTTTACAATAAGAATCATTACAATTAGAACATTGATGACATTATGATTATTAGTAATTATTAGATTAGATCTAGAACTATTAGAATGAGTGTTAAAAATTCAACTGATCTGAATCAGAGTAATCAGACTAATCAGTGAATGATGATTTCATTAAATTTGAATGATATAGTTGGTTGACATAGGTCTGAATCTGATACTACTGATAGGTGAGAAGGATCATTCATATCATTAAGATTCAAGATTAATTGATTAATCATTAATACTAGATTCTAAATCTTAGACTAAGTAATAGAAGATATACCTAGATCAGTGATGCTCAACCTAATTCGTCCTGCGGGTATGTCGCGGGCCATATCAGAAAAAAGGTACAAAAAATGAAATAAAAATTGCCCTAAAAATCCTAAAACTATATGAAACTATTGGATCTAGTACTTACATTAATTAATGGGATATTTAAAGACCAAGTTAAAGTCTATCATTTTTACGCGTCTAAAAATGGCTTCATTTGTCTATTTAAAATGTAAGCAATATTGCAGCTACCTTTGCCACCAACTTATTTACTTGTCTCTTTTTGATCCTCCAATTTGTAGGCCTATTTTAACCAATCTTTTATACGTGGTTCAAATCAAGAAGGCCTTCATATTTCATTATTTGTTTTATAATGCTTCTGTATATGCTGTTGTTTTTGATACAGCAAGACATTCTTTACAAAACAAAGATGTTGGCTTATTATCATGTTTCAAAAAAAAAAAAAAGAACCATTCACTTTTACTGGTAGATTCTACATTTAGGCTTTCAAACGCACACATGTATGTAAAATGCCTTTTGGTACCAATCCATCAGAGAAAAGTTAAGGCCCTAACAAAGTTAAAGATACATATTCAACTTTTTTTGAAGGGGGTAGGACTTTATATTTTTGGACCGACATTTTGGGCCGGATGGAACCGCGGGCCGTACTTTGGGCATCACTGACCTAGATGATAAGATTTAAAATCTAAACTTGAGGAGAGTGACTAGACAGTGACAGTCACAGTGTAAGTGTAGACACTCATGCTGTGAGTGTGATTAGTGAATGTGATAATGTGGTAATTATTTATGAAATATAATCTTGAGATTATGATTTTAGAGATTTAGATTCGAAATCGAGACTCATCAGTGACAGACAGTGACAACAGTGATGATTCAGATCCGAGTTATAATAAGTTAGACTAAGTTAGATATAGACTCTAGTACATCTAGCTCAGCCTCAGTGCCCTCACTCGGCCTCAGAGTACTCAGACTCAGTAGATCTACTTAGTCTTAGATTCTAATTCAGTGGTGAGAATACATGATTAATACACTATTAGATATCTTATGATTTATTAACTAAAATCAGTCACTGTAGTGTAGACTACTAACTCAGTCACTAAGAGTTACTTACTAATCTAGATCTAAGTCTAAGAATCTACTTAGATCTAGATTATAACTTACTAAGACTAAGTCACAATGTGACTACGAGTAAGACGTCTAACTCTAAGTACTCAAAGTAAGACTAGATTCTATGACTTAAAAAAAACTAAAAAGTAGATCTAGTGTCTACTCTAGAGTCTAGATTCTAGATCTAAGACTAAGTTCACTAACTCAACTGACTAAGTCAAGTGACACTGACAACTAAAATAAATTTAGAAAATCAATCTTTTTTTTTTACTAAAACTAAACTAATAGCTCAACGTGCAAATTACAAGTAGTCGTAGAAATTATCCTAAAACAGAAAACCATTTAAAAAATAAACAAATAGCTCTATAGACTAAAAAATGTAATGGTTTAAATACCTTGCAACTTTCAACTGTCGTGCGCACGAGGAAAATGGTGGCTCGTAGAGAACTATATATGTTTCCGATAATTCTATTGGCTACTAGCATGCATCGTTGAGAGGATGTCCAATCATTTATGCTGTAAGTTTACACTTTTGGAATGTAGAAACCTCCTTGAGCATATTTGGCGGGTACTGTTTTTGTTTAAGTCACCAATATAAAATATCCGTACATTCATTAATTTCAGGTATAAAAAAATTCTAAAAAGTGTTATCTAATAATGCGCTCAAGCTAAAAAAAAAAATCAGTCCGATTCATATCTTGATTTGTAAATTAAATTAAGTTAAAGATAGATTCTAGGCTTAGGCTAATGCTAGATATGTAGATCTAATATACTTATATAGATGCTAGTTTTTTTTTTTTTCCTTAAATTGAATTTAAAAAAAAAGTGCATTGATCCTCTAGCCCACTGATAATCTGCGAAAAGTATTTCACATTTGGTTTCCTTAGAATACATCTTGATCTAAATAAATTTTATTTTTTAGTAGTTAATGAATACGAATCCATATCGGCCTATACTCAATTGTAAAATCTAAAATTTTCCTGTGAGTTCTACAAATACCAAACCGATGTAGCCAAATAAAACAATTTTTAAAAAGTTACCATTAGCACATTAGACCTACTTTTGTCTTTCTGTTTATATTTCTACCTCTATTCTTCAAAATTCTTATATAGTGTCAATTAAGTGGATCGAGTTTTGTGAAACATCTAAGATTTTTTTTTAAAAATAATTCAAGTTTTGCCGTTCTATTTCAAAGGATATTTGTCAAGAATGATAAGAGATTGAATACTAAAATAAAATTGGTGTTCATCTTTTTATACATAAGCTTAGGATACCATTGTTGTTTGTTTTACATGTATTGGGTAAATAGTTAAATGAATAAATAGTCGTACTTGAACATTTTCACACATCAGCTGAACTTAATTATGTAGTGATCACTGGTATGACTCCTTGCAATGCAATTATGAAGCATTAAAGATCAATAGAAAGAAAACTGGCGTCAAAAACTTTGTCCTTATACAATAAAATCTAAATCTCCAACGCAAAGCAGTTCTGTTAGGTATATATGGGGCAGAGACTTGGAGTCTTATGCATTTACTAACAAATCCTTGCCACATTTAATTGGTTTGAAATGCCCGAACAAATGGAAAACAACCCAGCAAACACTTAACAGACTAAGAAATAAAAAGATGCAAATTGGGGCTGAATCGGGCATACAATGCGAAAAAAACAGGAGTTAAAATTACAAAAAAGGCTCTAGACTGGATCTCACAGTGGAAGACACATGCTGGGAGACCAAAGTAAACATGGGGAAGATCGACAGACCAAAAAGACCAATGAAGAAAATCTTTTATCAAAGTTATTTTTATATTGTATGAGGCATCAGCTACTTATGGTTTACGGAATATGGGCACTTGAAAAAAAAATAGGCACATTGCGTTTTAGACACATAAGTTCATTCATTTATTTGATATCTTTTTAAAAAATTATACATGTTGTTGTCCCTTTTTTATATGAAACGCAACAGTTATTACCGAGCTTATATCCAAACATTCCATCTGTCTGGTCAAAATATTGTACACGTTATTACTCCTACTCATCTTCTAGGATCAAGTTGCAACTTTGCAGAATTATTATTTGTCCATGACAACATGTTAACCAGTCTGTTTTATATTGAAAACATACTTGATCGGTGGCGGGCGACCTGTGACAATTATTACGCGTACAAAGAAGCAGAGAAAAGAGTCATTCTCTAAAAATTTAAACTAATAATAGACTACTGACTAACAAAAGTTTCTATTTGTATAAGTAGTTTAATAGCTCAATGGAGAACACGACCTTCCATCATGGAGGCTCAAGTTCTAATACAGAATCAAATTTTTTCTTCTTTTTTTTTTTAAAAGCAGCACGTAAACCTTCCCCCCCTTTAAAAAAAAACAAAACTGGTCCACAAAGTGAATAGGACCATTAGACTATAGTGCATTGATCATGCTATAAGTATTTTATATGGAATATGTAGGCTACTAATTCGGCGGCGGATGATAATTGCCAAAAATCACTCACAGTCGCTGACAAATAGCACTCTTAGATCACACTAAAAGGAGTAAGTTCCACTGACAAACCAAACAGTTTATCCTTGTTGGAAACTAATCTATTTGGTATTGCAAGTATATTATTACATTTTGATTCATTAGAAAAATAATGAATGATTCAAAATAATTAATGCATTTTCAATCAATATAAACGAGTTATAAAATATAATTAATAAAATATAATTATTTTTATATTTAACTTGTTTTTGTCCATTATATTTTGGATTTAAGTTTACTGTGTAGGCCTAATTGTTTTCATGATATTCAACATCATTTTGTATGGGTTCTCCATAGACACAAAAAATATAGACTGGCCAATAACATAGTTTTTTGAAACAAAAACTTGTGAATTGCAAATGTGTGTACTTTATTTTATGTCTATCAATTTTGTTTAATCTCTAAGACTGAAGATCATGCAATTTTTTAATTTTTATATTTGAAAATCCGAATTTAATAGATGTACATGTTTTCAAGCTACATAAAGTTACTTCCTTTTTCCAGTCTATATTTATTTATGTCTATGGGGTTCTCATATTGTCCAAAAACTATATAGGCCTATAAGCGCACCGTATTTCATGTTTTCATGATGCAACCAGATTGTGTAAAGTAAAAGCGAGAAAAAAATGTCATCTAATAGGGATCCATAAAAAATATTACGATTTTGTATCAGTGACTATATAGATCTATATCTTTTCTTCTTATTTTTTTCTTTATGTTCATGTAAAGTTAACTTGTCGGTTGCCAGAATTTTTTTTAACGAGTACATTAATTTTTCATTACACCGTCTAGACGGCGCTGTCAGTACTTCCGTTAGTAACAATTTCCTTTCTTCTTAGAATCCAACATGGGTCGCATGCACAATCCCGGGTGAGAATTTTTTTTTTAAATACAGCAATAATTTGATCTATAATTGAAAAATAATTAATGTAGAAACAAATTAAGTTTTAATTTAAAGCTCCAAAGTATTTTTTCAAATATTTATTATGTTTTTGTCGTATATATTTCGAAAGAAATTTAACGACCACGCACTCTCGCAGCAGGCCATGCTGATTTTTCAAGCATTGCTTGCCCTATGCCTATGCGCTATATTTATATTTTTGTAACATTCAGTGTCATTCACTTTTCTTGATCTATCTAGATCTAGACCTAGATCTATAATATGTATCTCTGAGGAATTGAGATAAACAAGATTATTATTATAGACTTAGATTAGACGTCTTGTTAGATTATTAATTCTGGTCTGGTCAATAAAAAAATTCAATGATCAAAAATCATCAATCAAATTTTGATTCAAATCTTTTTATTTCATCTCAATATC
>JADKLZ010076888.1:0-32394 GCA_021533235.1 Biomphalaria straminea | reverse complement strand
TGATTAGCTAATTGTCTAATTATTAAATGACCCTTGAGAAAAAATATAAATCTGATTAGCTAATTGTCTAATTATTAAATGACCCTTGAGAAAAAATATAAATCTGATTAGCTAATTGTCTAATTATTAAATGACCCTTGAGAAAAAATATAAATCTGATTAGCTAATTGTCTAATTATTAAATGACCCTTGAGAAAAAAAACTTGCATTTTCTGTGTGTAAGGTTGGCCACTGTCAAGCTCCCCAGACTCATCTCCATGGAATGATCCTGCAATTGTAAGCACCAGCCAGTTGACTGAATCAGGAAGTGAGTGCCAATTTTTATCAATATTTAGACTTTAGTGTGGCAGAATTGAGAATGGCATTATTTGTATTTTTTTTCCATTGTAATATAATATAATATATATGGTGAAAAATGATCTTGTAATCAAACAAAAACTTATTATTCTGATTCTTTTGTTTGATACACCTTTAAAAAAAAACTTCTCATGAAAGCAAACAAAAATACTGTTTGATCTTTTGTATGTTATTCTTGTATTAAGATTAGCTTTTTTTTTTTGGTATTATTTGTTGTTAGTACCTAATCTGAAATACGGAAGATTAGTTAATACTTCATGCTCTAAGAGTTAGAGTGAGGGTGCCTACTTTCACCAACTCTTTTTTTATATCTTCCTTGAAAGGTTATTGGAAGATGCTTTTGGGGTTACAAAGATTCTGTATCCCTTGGAGGAAGAAGAATTACTAACTTGTGCTTTGTGTTGACATAGATGGTCTGGCAGGAACAAAAGAAGAACTAGTGGACTTGATGATGCACATAGATAAGACTTCCACAGCATATGGTATGCAAATCAATGCCAAGAAACAAATTATGACCAATGGATAACAGGGCTTTAAAAGGAACATAAGTATTGGAGGTGAAAAGCTGACAAGTGTCAGTAGTTTTAAATAACTCAGAGCTATGGTATCAGATGAAAGAAGCAAACCTGATCCACTAGCTAGAATGCAGTCAACACCAGCACTTGCAAAACTAACAATATGGAAAGACAAGGCATAGGCCTCAACGCAATAATCAGAATTATTCGCACCTTGGTTATAGCCACGTTCTTGTATGTTTGCAAATCTTGGTTGCTGACTGCAAATCTTGAGAGGAGATCCTAGCAATGGAATAGAGATGCTACAGAAAGATCCAAAAGCTGCACAACAGATGAAGAAATTAAAAACATGAATAATGCAGCTATTGCCGCCCATGATGTTCTGCTAACTAGTCAAAAAATGCAAGCTTGTAATGGCCATATCATAACATCTTTAGGTCTTGTCTAGACCTTCTGTCAGGGAACAGTACCTAACAGAGAATGGAAAGACAACTTAAAGTAAGAATGGACAGGGCTGTCATTGAAAGAAACTCTATCCAAGGCAAAAAACAGAGAGGATCTTGTGTGGTGCTTTAATGGGTGAAGTTTTAAGGACTGTGTGCCCAATGAAGCTAGAAATCTTACCTCTTATTTAAAGAAGTAATAGGGTCAGGGTATAACTAAGTTTTGTTACTGCAGTAGACCTTATATACATGGTTCTTTTATTATCAAGAGGCAATGGATACATGAGTGCTTTTAATTAGAAACTTCCTTTTGGACCATTCTTCATTGAGGACATACTTCTGAGCCTTTATTTAAAAAACAAATGTGTTGTCCATGCAAAAAGTCCTGCTATCTCTATTTTTTTTTCTTTTTATTACCAGGTCTTTTCCCAGAAAGCGCTCCACATTGGCTCAAATCTTTACAGCACCTGACAGAGTCTGATGGCCCAAGTCACAGATTGCCCTTTGTGCAACAGTTTCCACTTGGTGGGAATGGAGGATGGCCCCCTCACACCCACAATCCTCCTCCAGGATTTAGAGCAGCAGGCCTGGGCAGTCAAGCAAACACAGACACTCACCAAATGGCAGAGGGTATAAAAATATTTTAAAAACGTGTGCCATTGTTTAATGTACAATATCAATCAGAGGACCAATTATATACAGTATAAAATAGAAATACTGTCTCTTCTCTGATTAATATTGTGTATATTGGTTACGCTCATTATACTATACTGACTGTAATCAGTATAAAGTGTTATAATAGTCTGATTATACAATGAAAAACAAAGCACACAACTGTGCTTTTCTATACTTGAGTTTCGTTTTGTTTTTTTCTTTTTGCTTATTTTTTTTTAGCTGTTTATTATGTCTTTGCTTACATATTTGTAAACAAAATCAGGTTAAATTATTTGCTTTGTTTAAATATTTTCACAATATTTATAACTTATTAAAATAAAACAAAAATGTCAAACACTAGGTGTCTTAAAAAGTCTTTTTGTTCACTCAAAAGAAACAAAATACCTTATCAATGTCATTGTGTAGACTAATGTTGTGGGCAAGGGAGCCAAGATTGGTAATTATTTGGTCTAATGATGATGGTAAAGCTACATCTAATTGAGGATAGATGTTTTTTCTGGGTGCCACCATAGCTCTGCCAAGCTTCATGCTTGAAAGTAGGTCAAATTTGTGTTCAAACACTGTCTTGTACAAAATAAATTGACTCAGCCTTCCTCAAATAGATGGAAAAAAAAAAAGAGCCTGGATTATATGGTGGGTTTTTGTGATAATCCTTACCTTTACCCTTACAGTAAGCAGATGGAGCTTATGGCTTTTTGTCAATTATTTTACTGTCTACTTTCGCTACTGATAATAGAAAATAAATTAGGTATTAATCTCAGTTTTATTTATTTAAATGTTTCCTTCGTTCAGACATTTATAATGTAATGTGATGCTTCATCTGAATAACACATGGTTGAAACTTAATGAAATCTGAAGGGTCTGTTTGTTCTGTTCAGTTTTGCTATGAAATTATGTGGCCTAATGTTAATGATAACGTTACCAACACTAATTCATTGGCACAAATCAATTCATTTAATATCTAGTTTCTGTACTGAATACATTCGTCTTAAAAGCTAAACATTCACACAGCTACAATCTGTAAGGAACTAAAAAAGATTCATTATGAAATTCTTTTGAATGGGGACGTCTTCAGTCCCTTTTTATATGTTCTTTTGTTCATTAACTTCATGGAGAGTAATAATTCTCATTAAACTAATTGACTATAATAACAGCATAGAAAGAGACATAATTTTTATCAAAATAAAAAAAAAAAATATTGAACTTTTTTTAACCTAGAATAATATATTTGGAGTGTGAATAAGGCATTAGTTTTCAACTAATGATTTCATCTCACTGGTGAAAACCTATTTATAAGTGTACTGCTATCCTACAAAATAGAAATACATTGTGTAACCAGAAGTAGTAGGCCAATGGCTTATCCAGGAAGGAAAAGAAACATCACCATCTTAATACAAATGTTGTTTAATATAAGCTTGATGTTCAGTTCAATTCTTTCTGTAATTGTCAAACAAACCAAGGATTAAATATTTAAGAACTACGTTTCCATGGATTTCAAATCTGTCTTCTACTAGCTAATAATTGGTTAATCCTAAAAAGAAATGATTTAATGATACATATCTGGTTCAATAACAATACTATAAATTAGCACCAAACAATATATAGTTTCAAATGTTCTTATGCTAAGTACAAAAGTTTATGAATTAGTGAGAAGTTTTCACACTATACTAAATTTCATTTTTGCTATGAATAAATACTCATGGTGCTTTGATTGTCAGTGCTTTAAATTGTGGTAAATTTAAGATTCTGTTGCTCTTGAATCTGATAAGATTTGTTTCTTAGCCCCCTATCTAAAGGTCATTTTTTAAGCAAAAATGTTAGTTGTGTTTAATAAAATAGTCATCCACTCTTTATCATATGTTTATAATTAGTATGCAAGCTTTATTCTCTTAGTGCACCTTCTAAAGAACAATTCTACCAGTACTTCTAAATGCAAGTTTTATATTATTAGACAGGAGGTGATTTGTTAATAACAACTTTGGTAGGAAATATAAATTCATGATCTCCTTGCAGGTATTGATAAAAGCGACATCAATTATGAATATTAATTGTAATTACATTTTACTAACATTATTACAAGTATTACTTCTTTAATTAACCTTTTTTCCCCCCATATTTCCAGTTCTTCAATAAATTTCACGTAAGTGGTCTGTTTCTTCTGCAAGTTTATTTCACAACTGTTTCAAGTTCAAGCTACAAGAAAATCCGGATGAAGATTTTGGCTTTTATTAGACAGCCTCACACAATAATAGTTCATATTGTTTTAATCAATGTCACACCTTAGTTGCATCCCCATCTTTTTAAAATTGGACTTTTTTTTTTTTTAAACTGCAACATTGTGATATTTTCTCTTAGCATACTTTGTTTTTCAACACTTAAGGCGTATCATCTATTTTGATAAAAAGGGAAATTGCTGCTTTATGCAGTTTTTTTTTTTTAATATATATAAATGAATATATAATTAACGAGGGATGCAACATCTTTTTTTTTTTTTTGTTGCCATAATATTGGAAAAGAAATACTGTTACATTTTTTAAAAATTGTTTACATTAGCATTATTCTTTGCAGGCCTAAATTGAAGATTAGAACAGAAAAAAAAAAAATTGGAATTACATTGTGAATATGTATGCTTACTTGAAGTTTATATATATTTTCTTGAATATAGTTTTATTTTTGAACTATACCCTTATTTTCATGGTCGATCTTACTTAAGGGCTAGTGCAGTACAGCCCTATTCAACTCAAAAATTCTATACCATGTTTTGTCTGTGATCAGTGCTGAGTGGAGGCTCAGACTGCCAACATTCATTGTATTATTACAATACAATCTACCTTCTCATAATGTGGTCATCAAAAGATTCAGCCAATAATTGGCTGTGTTAATTAATTTATGTTGAATGATGGATGCTGGTTGGAGAGTTTCAAAGATGTCCCTTAAATTTCTTTGCTAAGGTGTGGCTAGATATTGCTTGCACATAACAAGCATTCAAATATAATTAATAAATTTAATGCAGTAAACTATTTGAGTTTTGGTTTTATTTTGTTTTGAAGTCCATTATAAATAAAAAAAAAACAAACAAATTTAGTTTTATGTGTTTAATCCAATTTTTTGGGGCAAAATTTTCATGAAAAATGTCCTCAAAGAAAAAAAAACATTGTGAAAATAATGAATTTTGTTATCTTGAAGTTAAAGCAACTGAAGCAAGTATTCATTATGTTGTTCTGTCATTCACTATCACAACACAAACAGTGAAACTTCAAGCAAGAAATTTACTGCTGTTTACATTCACTTGGCTTGCCCTGTGCCTGAAAGATGAAAACAAAAAACTTATAACATCTTGATTTTACAAAATACCAAAGTCTGTTTCATTAATACTAATTAATATCAATAAAGAACACAAAAACATTGAACAATTTTACAAAATTAATATAAAATTGCTTTGAATATTTTTAATGTATAAAAATTTTGAATTTCAAATTTAAAAAAAAAAATCCCATAATTAAGAATGCCCACATAACATTTGCAAACTCCATGCCATGAGTCACTATATATGCAAGTTTCAACTTTTCTAGCCTTTTTAAAATTGTTATTTCATGTTACTCAACAAATGTCATGATTAAAAGGAAGCTAATTTTTTTTAAAGCACCACATAAATGAATTCAGAAAGCAGAAAAAATTAACTCATTAAGCCAAAAGAAAAAAAAAAGAAATAAAAACAAATGGAGCAGAATTATAAAATGCAATCATGCAAGTAAAATAAGACAGTGCCACAAAAACGTTTAAGTCAGAAAAGTGATTAGCGTACCAAAATGCCTTAACTTAGCATCCTTGGAAACCACTTAGTTAGAGGCCTATAGAAATGAAAAAACATTTATTCTTACTTTTGAAGAGCGTTTTAGTACAGCTTAAATGTTTACAATACTATCAATGCAAATATCTAGGACAATATACATAAAAAATTTAGAAGACATTCCATTTCATTTTTCATTTCACTCATTTTTCATTTCACTATCATCTAAACTGAGAGTCAAACCATAATATATTGAACCTTTGAAATTGTAATCATAACTGAATAAAAATTACAACTGAGCTTTATTGTAATCAAGAGTATTTTCTTTTTATTATATCATAATTGTGCAAAGAACACTGTATATTTCATTCCTTACTTAGCATACTGGTATCTAAGTAAGGTAAATACAATGAAGCCAGGTATTGTGACATGGGAGCAGGACTGGGTGACCTCAGCCTGCGAATCTGGACAGTCAAATGGTTTGTTTACCTGGTACTATGTTGCTGCTAAGTGGAGTTGTCAAATCATGCCCTGGTGAAGACTGTCCATTATTTGGCTATATTTAATTTATCCTTTTCTCTTATACCAAATTTATTCCTGAGTGCTGCCTTTTATATATGTAATATATATATGCGTCAATCTATCACCACAAGATTAAGATTTGTATTTAATATGAGAATGTGTTGAGTGTTTTAAATATTTGGCTGCAGAACTGAATTTTGTTTCAATTTCCAATGGGGGCCAGGAAATTTTCATTTGAAATGTCACCACAACTATATTTACCACAAAAACTATGTATCACAAATATGATTAAGAGCACATTGAGCCCAATATGACAAAGTGGAGGCAAGTAATAAAAAAAAAAATTCTTTTTAAAATAAAAGAAACGATACGCTCTCTAGTCTAGTTGGTTTTGGGAAGTTCAATATAAAAAGGTTTGACCATACACAATCCAAAAGATTTCCTAGGCCTATAGATCTTTATTTTAGTGCTCAATAAAGATACTGATAAAGATAAAGATAACATTATTAACTAAAGAAAATGTGCTTTGTATACAGCTTTATTGTTCTAGAGGAACAAGGGTGAAAAATTCAGAATAGCATCGACTAAAAAACTTTCAATTATTTCACTACCATACTTTTTCAATTCAGTACAAGGAAGGAATATAATAGTCCTAATGATGTAACAACTCAAATGTATCTTCTTACAACAGATGCATGCTATAAGAAAGAAGATGTTCAACAAGTTCAAGATAAATAGATGGTATTTTTCATCCACATGTTAATATCCTAATTGTTGCTAAACAATGAAATGATCACATGTAATTTACTCAACTAGTACAAACCTTTGTAATACCAATAACATCCTGCCAATACTGTATGTTTTCAACTAAAGAAATTAAATACTTTCAGTAAAAATGTGTTGTTTACCCTTAGCATCAGGTGGTTACAAATGCAATCATTCGACCTCATATTATACAAAATCTAGTTTTACAAAAAATTATGAATGAAACAGACTTTGATATAAATGTGGCCTTATCTGTGTCTAAAATTTTATTTAAGATCATTTAAATGTTTAACTTACCTCAGGATTAAAATCAGGATCAGCGTCCTCATCATAATCTTCTTCTTCTCCCTAAAGTAAGGGGAAAAAAATAAGCAGCATGAAATAAAATGCTTCTTTCTTCTTCTTTATACGGTTTATTTAGAAACATATTAAACACAATAATGTGATATCTAAATACAAAGAAAGATTAAGTAAAAGTAAATTAGTATTGAACAAAAAAAAAAAACAACATTTGAAAGAATTCTTGTTGAATCTAAATATTTCATATTGGATCATGCATATTTCAGATACAAATGTAAACAAAAATGAATTATTAAAAAAAAAAAAGATGTATATATTACACAAATTCAGACATGGATATTTTAAATTCTGAAAAAAGAAAATATGACTACCTTTTAGATTAAACTAATGACAATGAGATCCATTTATTTTTCTTTTAATTACAATTCCCATATTTGATGTGGCCATAACCATGCTCTAATACCATTTGCCTCCCCATTAACCTTAAAGTACTTTTTAAAAATATAATGTATTCTGTACACTGATCAGGATTTAAGAGTTGTTGTTTTTTAAACTGTAGGCAAAAATATTAAATGCCAAACTAAAATGTGAGGATTTTAGGAATAACAATAGCCCTAATTTTAAGTCTAAAGAATGAAATAAAACATAATTTTAAAAATATGATAACTAAAAATATTTCTTTCAACTATTCATTTTTTTACAAGAAATTAAATTGGGAAAATTGTGTCACTACCTTAATGTTGCACCTAATTAAAAAAAAAATGGACAAGACAAGGTGCACAACTGAAACTGGTGCAATTTTGTTTTAAAATTGTCAACTTTAAGTGGTGTAAAAAATAAAAGAATAAAATTATTTTAAAATGGTTACTTTCAATATTTTATAAAACGGAAAATGTTTTCAATGCATTAATTTGTTAAACAATAAATAAATGTGTTAATATCAACACAAAACTAGAAATCTAAACTAGGCTCTCACTGGACTTGGGCTCTGGAAATGAGATGAAACAAATATTTAAATTGTTGAATGAAATCTAAATGAAAGGAAACGACTAGCTACCACACAGGAAACATGAAAGTGCTAAGATAAAAGAGAAAATTGAGAGGACTTGTCATAGTCTTACATTTGCGAATGTCTATTTGACTACTTTGTGTAGCTGACATTAGTCCTTTGTTAGTCCACACCCTGCAAATGTATGACTAAAAGTATTACACCTTTCTTTCTTTTGTTTGGTATTTTATCTATTGATCAAATAAAAATATAAGGAAAAAGTAGGACAGTAAAGAAGAAACCATTCCATTCAGATCTTCAATACAATGTAGTTTCATTATAAAAAACTTAAAATAATTTAGACTTTCCAATGTCTAGATAAAAAAAGTTGTTAAAATTTATTTTTTTTTTGAGACAGTGACCTAAGACAGGATTGTAATACTTAATATACAGTACCATGTTAACCAACACAATAATGCTTTCTGACAACAATAGATTGACTTTTCTCATTAACTAAATGAGTATTAACCTACAAAATTGGTTTTATCTTTTTTTTTAAATTCTAGTCTGAGAACTATTGCTTGCATTATGGTTATTAAAAATTGGTCTGGCTAATAAATTTAAGAATCTTATCTTATCTTCTTATCTTATATAATACAGACGTTACTTCAAAAAAGAAGATGATTACGTCCTACGCGTCATGCATTCAGTCATGCATATTTACCAGTGACTTAAATTCTGCCAAGTCACTGGTTTTCCTGGCTAGCTCAGGCAAACCATTCCATGCTCTAATGGCACTAGGGAAGAAAGAGCATTTGTACAGATTTGTCCTAGCATATGGGATGAGGAATGTGCCTTTATCTTTGTGTCTTTCTGAGTATTTTATTAAGTTTTGTTTTTGTATTTGGAGATTATGGTTCAGTGTTTTGTGTATAATTGCTACTTTACTCTTAAGTCTTCTATCCTGAAGGCTTTCTAAATTTAGTGATTTTACTAAAGGTGTTACTCTAGTGAAATGTGAATATTCCTTTGTTATGAATCGCACTGCTCTATTTTGTGTCTGTTCTAGTTTCTTAATGTTTTCTTGAGTTGAGGGGTCCCAAACAGAGGATGCATATTCTATTATTGGCCTAACCAAGGTTAAATAGCATTTTAGTTTTGTCCTTTTTTGATTTATAGAAATTTCTTTTAATAAACCCTAATGCTTTGTTTGATTTTTTTATAGTTTCATCAATATGGGGATTCCATGACAGTTTTTCATTTATTATAACACCTAGGTATTTAGCGTTTTTAGTCTGTGTTACTGGTTTACCATGAATAAGATAAGTGGAATTAATTTGTTTTAGTTTTTTTGTTACTCTTAATAACTGACATTTTTCTGGGTGGAAAGACATGCTCCAATTTGATTCCCATTTCTGTAATTCATCTAATTCTTTTTGTAAAATTTCTGTGTCTTGTGTTGTTTTTATTGTCCTATATATTATGCAATCATCTGCAAATAATCTAACTTTTGTTCCTGAACTAATGCAATTTGGTAAATCGTTTATGTAAATTAGAAATAGTAGTGGACCTAAGACTGTTCCTTGTGGTACACCTGAGTTTACTGTTATTGGTGTTGATCTAGAACCATCTATTATTACAGTTTGTTCTCTTCCTATCAGAAAATCTTTAATCCACTGATGCAATGGACCATCAATACCAAAATATTTTAATTTTTTAAGCAAACTATGGTGGTGAACTTTGTCAAAAGCTTTGGAAAAGTCTAGTAAGATAGCATCTATTTGTTCACTATTATCTAAACCTTTTGAAAAGTCATCAATTAGTCCTATTAGTTGTGTTTCACATGATCTATGTTTCCTAAAGCCATGTTGGTATGGAGTAAGGACATTATGTTTATCTAAGTGGTTTATGATGTTGCTACATATTATGTGTTCTAGGATTTTACATGTGATGCTGGTAAGTGATACTGGTCTGTAGTTTCCTGGGTCAGATTTTTCTCCTTTTTTAAATAGAGGTGTGACATTAGCTTCTTTCCAGTCCCTTGGTACTCTGCCCTGGTTAAGAGATGCCTGAAAAAGTATTTTGAACACAGGTGCTAGTTCTTTGCTAAGTTCCTTGAGTAATCTAGCTGGAATACCATCAGGTCCCGACGCTTTATTCGGCTTGATGCTGGCTAATAGTTTTTGGACTCCATTTTCCTGTACCTCTATCTCTTCTATATTGTCTACTTGGTTTAAATTAATTGATATGTCTTTGTCTCCTGGGGCTGAGAATGCTGATGCAAAGTATTTGTTTAGGATGTTAGCTTTAGTTTCATTATCGTTATGCGTTAAGTTGTTTTCTCCTTTTAATGGCGCTATGCCGGTTGTTTCCATTTTCTTAGACTTAATGTATGACCATAGGTTTTTGTTGTTATCTTTAGATGTTACATTGTTTATGTACTCATTCTGCAGCTGTCTGCTTACTTTTTGGGTTAGGTGCTTAATTTTTATGTACTTTTTATAAACTCTTTCTGCCTTAGTTTCTTTAAATTTTCTATATAGATTTTCCTTCTGTTTACAAAGCTTCTTTAATCTATTATTAACCATTTGGCAACTAGAGTCGCCGGGAGTCGCCTCTACCGGTAGACAACTAGAGTCGCCGGGAGTCGCCGATTTTAGGTCGTTTCGTTACCGGCGCTGTTTCGAGTTTTTAATAATTTATTTTATACCTTTTCTAACTCTGACGTTAGAGAGCGATAACAGTGCTATTTTTACACGCTTACTCGCTGTTTCTAGCTTAAACGATCGACTTTCTGTGATTTTTTGAAAATTGTCTTTTTTTTTTTGCCATCGGGCGAAAATGGAAGATATTTTGAATATGTTCAGAGACTATACTGGATACGATTATGAAGGTAATACGCAAGTCCTAGATCTAGAACCTGAAAATAATGATGGGGAAAGTGACATTGACATTCCATTGGAGCCATTTGGGTCCGATAGTGCCGATACTAGCGATAGTGAGGATGAAACTAGCCTAGATCTAGTAGATGTAAACAATGAAACTGGGGATTGGAGTGCTACTACTACTGATGTTGTGGTAGAGAATTTTACAGAATTATGTGGACCTACACATGATCTACCATATGATGCTACTCCTTTTGACTACTTTAGTCTACTTATACCTGAAAGCTTTTATGAGCATGTAGCTGTGCAAACTAACTTATATGCCAATTATCGTCAACAAAAAGAAGGCAAAGTTGACAGAGCATGGCAGCCTACAACTGCTTCAGAAATCAAGCTGCTATTTCACATCTATATTACAATGGGTATTCATGTTTTACCTGAATACAAAATGTACTGGGCATCAGATGAACGCCTGAGAGTTAATGGGGTGGCTGATTCTATGGGAAAGACAAGATTTGAAAAACTTTCCCAGTATTTTCACCTCAACGATGCGACAACATTTGTACCTCGAGGTCACCCTGGCCATGATCCCCTACACAAAGTCAGACCCTTTTTAGACCTAATTAGGGCTAATATTGCTACAAGATTTGCTGCTGGCAAAAATATCAGCATAGATGAGGCTATGATACCTTTCAATGGGAGACTTATGTGGAAGCAGTACATCAAAGGAAAACCTAACCCTTGGGGCATCAAGGTCTGGTGCGCAACAGATGCATCTACTGGGTACCTGTTGGATTTCAGTATTTATACTGGTAAAGTTGAGGATCCTATGCCTCATGGAAGTGGACATTATATTGTTACTAAATTAGGTGAAAGGTTCTTAGGAAAGAGACATCATTTTTACTTTGACAATTATTTTAGTTCAGTCCAGTTAGCAGAGGACCTGTGGCGGCAGCAAACCTATTGCTGTTCCACAATAAGACCTAACAGAAAAGGTTGGCCTGTTGATCTCAAGCCTAAAGCATTAAAAAAACTTAAAAAGGGTGATGTCTTGGTTAGGCAGAAAGGAAATCTTGTGGCTACAGCCTGGAAGGATAAACGTTGTGTCACTCTTTTGAGTACCAACACCACTTCAGGTACTGCTGAAATTACTCGCCGAGGACCAGGTGGCAACTTTCAAGTGAAAGTCCCATCTGCTGTTAATACGTACAACAAATCAATGGGAGGTGTTGACAGATTTGATCAGCTCTCATCCTACTATCCAGTAGGAAGGAAATCTGTCAAATGGTGGAGATACATTTTTCGATTTCTCCTCCAGACTGCTGTCATCAACAGCTGGATCATTTATGCCACCTCTCACAGGCCCAGACCCAAAAGCTTATCACTAGGACATCTAGAGTTTCGACTTGAGATAAGCACAGCCCTTCTAAAGGGAAACATTGTTCGTAAAAGGAAGCAAAGCAATCTCCAACCATCAACGCAAGGAGTTGGCATGAGTGATCTTCTTGAGCATAGGCTCATTCGAATGGTGGGAAACAAACGTGCCTGCCATTGGTGTATGAAGAACAAACAATTTGGAAAAAGAAACAGAGCACATGAAACTGTTTATGGATGTAATCTGTGCCAAATTAGACTCTGTAAAGGAGAATGTTTCTCTAAATTTCATGACTCATTGGCACTTCCAAGTCATGCTTAACGTCAAGTGCTCCATGAACATTTTTTTTTTGTTGTACTTTTCTCTTATATTGTCATTATTTTTATTTTATATTAAACTTTATCCATTTGTCTGTCATATTTCAAAATTTGACTTAATTTGCTTCATTAGTTTTTTTTTTGTGAATTTTTAAAAAACATATGTTGTCAAAAATACGGAGTTATGCCCCTTTTGTTAGGGATAGGACTGTTAATGGTAGACAACTGCATAGTGATGAAAGGGTTAAACCAGCATTTATTTATTTTATTTGATGTGTATTTAGTGGGTATGTGATTTTCTATAATGTTTTTAAGATTGTTTTTTATGAAATTCCAGAGGTCATCAACTGGTTGGTTTATGTCTTTTTCTGATAAGAATGTTTGTTGAAAGTTAAATGTAGCTTGGTGTAGTTGTGTTAGGTTACATTTGTTCCAGAGTAAGATTTTTCTTTTGGGTTTAATATTGGCTACTGCTTTTATCTGACTGCGTATTTTAATGATCTCATGGTCTGATAGACCAGGGATAATATCATAGTCTACTACTAATCCAGGTCTGTTGGTTAAGAATAGATCTAATGTATTGTTTAGTCTAGTTGGTTTTTTAATGATTTGATCTAAACTTAGGTTGTGTAAAGTTTCTATGAAAAGTTCGTTTATGTCCTTGAGGTTATGGTGTTTGTCTATGGTTAGAGTTTTCCAATTTATGTCAGGTAGGTTGAAATCACCCATAATCCAAAAGACTGCATTTTTATTTGTCTCTTTAAGTGTGGTAAGTTGATTACATAGGTCTTGCATGTAGTCTAAACTAGTGTTTGGTGGTCTATAAATACTGCCTATTATTAGGGATGTTGATGTGGTATTAATTTTACAAAAAATTGATTCTATATTTTTTGAGTTAGGTAAGGGGATTTCTTCTACTATAAGAGTGTTTTTTATTGCTAAGAGAACTCCTCCATGATTATCGGCCCTATCTTTTCTAAAAATCAGTAATGGGAACAGACTTTGCAAACATTCTAGGAAATTGTCTACACCCTGCGTTTGTGAACCGCCATATTGCAGAGACCTAAATAAGAAGTTGTGGAATTCTATTTAAATCAAGTAGAAATTAATTTTATTTAGCATTTTCTTTGAAAAATGTTACTAATTAATTATGCTACTTGAGCCTTACTGTACACTAACACAAAAAATGGATGCAAGGCACTATTGTCTGTACATTTAGATAAGAAAACAGCTTTCTTCTATTGCCCTAGGTATCTAGCTTTTTACAGCTATTCTAAGCAGTCTATAACCAGCCATGAGAAGAAAAGCTTCAGAGGGAGAGAATGTACAATCAAATTTGAAGAGTGTAACACTTTCTTGCTAGCAAACAGTGCAGTTGTATGCAAGAAATGGATCTCTAAGTCTAAGTCACTGCCACACTGGGTTTTTAAAACATATGATCTAGAATAATCTAAATATACAGACTCACTATTAGTTTAGATTAGATATACATAATTATCTACTAATCTAGTCTAAGTCTAGGTCCTAATCTGTAAATTTTGTTGTTTTCACAAGATTTCTGATCATTAAACATTATCACGTCATCAGAATCGTCCACTGTCAAATATTTTTATCTAGATTTAGATTCTATAGATCTAATCTATCTCTATTCTATCTACTCAATATTTCTCAGCGCAAGATTAGGTTGTCTTGATTTAGACTTAGTTTTTAGTTATAGTTTCCCTAATTCTATTAACTAGATTTAGACCTAGATCTTAGCTAGTTCAAGATGTGCACAGACAAAGTGCATACTAAAGCATGATACATTTAAATTTAAATCCAGCTATTGGTTAAGTATTTTGGCAGAAATTGTTAGTAAGTTAAAACTTTCTAATAATCTTTCTTTTGCTATTATTTGGTTAAACATACAGAATCCATTTATTTAGTGGTAAAATTGGTCATAACATGTTTTTCTTGATGAAATGTGCTTAAAAAATTCATTAATAATGTTGTCAAGTTGCTGTATTTATTTCGCTGGAAACTTAGGCAGCCTGAACCCTTCAACATAAAAAAGAGAATGAAGATCAATGACATGACATTCTATTTTTACAATGATTAGAACTTACCTCATCATTTTCATCATCTTCATACTGTGAAATAAAAAAAAATTGTAAAATGTGGTAATCTTGCCTACTAATAAATGAAATCTATCATGACAAATATCATTAGTCTTGAAGATATTTAATTTTTATATTTATTTATCGTATTCATTAAACATTTCTGTCTTGTTTCTATATTTGCATTGCACTCTGGAAATATATAATGAAGCAACTGAGAAAAACATTTTTAATAAACAGTATTAAAGTCAGTGCTTGTCTCCAGTATTTTGACCCAATGTCACTTTTATTTTGACTGAAAAAGCTATTATAAAATAAGCTTATAAAAAATCTATTAACGAAAAATTCTTACATCTTCAGTTTCAATTGCCTCTCCAGTAAAAAATAAAACTGCTCTTGGTATTATTCTTTCTCGAATAAAATGTCCAATTTCAAAATCTGCTCCTAATAAGGCCTCAGTCTCTTCATCCTAAAAAAAAAATAAATAATAAAATAATTTAATAATCACTCAATTTATGTTTAGCAAGACTAACCAGCTTGAGAATTCAACTTGTGTTTTCAATGTTGGTTGTTGTTTGTGCTTTATAAATATATAATTTGCAAACGCTATTTCCAGAGATGCCTACAAGTATGGATCTTCAAAGATTTAAAATATTTAGTATTTACTGATCTAAGTAAAGCTGAGTTCCTTCCAATGTGTCAGTTAATTAAGTCTTTAAATTAATCGGTTATTGATTGTTTAGTTTCTAATTCACTAAAATTTCATAGAATCTAGACTAGGTCCAGATCTAGTATTTTACTATGTCAGGCACACAAATCTTTATTATACATGTTATCTGGTGTTTAATAGACATATCTAAAAACTAATCTAGATCTAATTCTAGATTTAGAAGAAGTCTAGAAATTCTAAGATCTATATCTGTAACTACTTAAATGCTACAATTTCTGCCATCTAATAAAGAGATTAATGGGCGTTACGGAAGAGTGGTTAAGCATTTGGCTTCCGAACATGGGGTACAGGGTGAATCTTGGCGAACACAGGGCTTTTAGATTACAGGATTTTTAGGGCGCTTAATGAGTTTACTCAACTTTAACGGGTACCTGACTTTGGTGAGGAAAGTAAAAGCGGTTGATCGTGACACCCTGCTCTTTAACTGTTGGCCATAGAAACAGATGACCTTAACATCATCTGACCTATAGATCGCAATGTCTGAATGGGGAAATTTTACTTGTATAAAGAAATTCATTAATCTCAATTTACCATTTGTGGAATCTAAAATGATAAAAAAAAAATTTATACAAATATATTATTTCACATTCAGGAATGTACAATACCATAGGATTGTTAAAATACCTTTAAATGGCCTATTCACATTAAAAATCAATCAACTGTTAGTGAAGCTGCCCTAGATCAAATTCAGGAAAGAGTTCTTTTGAGAAAGGCAGAGGTTTTATTGGCAGAAATGATGGCTGATCTTAATCTCTCTTAGCAGGGCAAAGATTCAAACATGCCTAAGAAAGTGTTTCTGTGGTAGATCAAAGCAACTGCTCTGGTCTCTAGCGACTTAGGTTAAATTACTTAAAGAAAGCCTAAATTCAAAGAATTAAATCAGGGACATTCAAGGCAGAGTGTGTTTGTAAAAGAAAAACTTTTTCATGTGCAGAAAAAAGTCTATAATTCTAGATTCCTTGCACTCTCCTTCAATACATGTTTGTTTTATAATAAAACAACTTCAAGCATCAGAACCCAGAATAAATAGCTTTATCTTAAACAGCTAGGGAGTTTTTATTCATCAATAGCCCAGATTTTATAACAGAAAGAAGTTCAAAATGACTAATTAAGATTATCTGGATGAAAAAAAAATCTTGTAAATAGTGAATGTAGAGGATTTCAAAATATGAAAAGTATTTTCACTTGTAACAAAAATTTCAATTCTTTTGAATAACTTTTCTGTTGGTTTTATTATGGAATCAAGCATAAAACACTAAGGCATAAAATCATTACCAAGTGACAAAAATGGCAACATTCTTAACATCATCTAGAAAATTTATGACAAGGACTAAATGTGTAAATCTTATGAAAAATGTACAGAACATCTTGTATAACTTTCTGCTGTGTTATTTTTAGGAATGCTGCATTTTGTGTATGTTGTGTGCTTGAATGATTTTGGTCTTTTGTAATTACAAGTTAGGAAAATAAACATTTGCCCCTTAAAATACACTTTTCAGAAAATGGAATACACATTTCTATTTTGGCATGTAGGCATCTATGCTATTTCAACCCAAAGAGTCAGATTTTAATTCCTATGCTGTTATAATTTTTAAACACAAGAATTTACACTACATAGTTTACTACATCATTAATATGAATAGCTTACCATCTCAGATTCAGATCCATCAGGTACTAAAAAATGGTAGTAAAAAAAAAAAGTAAAAAAAAAAAAAGTTAACACACCATACAAAATATTATTGCAACTGAAATTCAGTAATTGAAATAGACATTTTAAAATTTCTCTCCAGAATCATGTTCTAAGTGGATTACTCCCTAGGTATTTTCATAGTACACAACCATGGTCTTGTGATTATACATCAATAACTTTTATTTTAAATCAGAAAATGTTATATTTGGTCAAGCAATAAAGGGGTTTGAATAGAATACAATTTAAAATTTATAGAATCAAATAATATTTTAATTTTGGAGCATAAAATTAAACTCAACAATAAAACATAGATCCTAGAATATGTTATGATCCAGATCTAATAAAAAAATTTTTCCTTGTCCCTATTCATATTTTCACAAAAATTTATAAATGGCACTTTATCAACACAAAAAATGGAAATTTTGAGCTTCTGTCATTGCTAGGCATGCTTTGAGCACATCCTACTTGGTAAAGACAGAAGAAAAAAACCAGATGTTTAACAATAGGAAACTATTCGAGACTTAAGCAATTAAAACCATGGGGATGGGGACAAAACAAAACATTGAAGAGAAGGCCCTTTCAAATTGACAATTAAAGCTTATTTAGGACAGAAAGAGCTAAAATAACAAATCTGTTCATCAAGATGTTGGAATGTTAGAATAGAAAATATTTTTAAAATTATAAAGAAAAAAAAAAGACTAACCAGCAGGTGGGTTGAAGAAATTAAAGAAAGAATCTGCTTGAACTTGTTTTGTTACAGTCCTAGTCAAACCACGTCCTTTATGTTTCTGTTTTTTCTTTATCTGTTTCACTGTGACATTTTTGCCTTTGTTCCAATTGATTGTGCACCTGTTTATAGCAATATAACATGCCTTTTTACTTTTGTCAAACAACATATTACAGTGATGGGAACAGACTCTACAAAAATTTTAGGAAATTTTTGAAATTGTGTTAACACGCCCCCCCCCTTTTTCGTTCGTTGGTGTGATAGATTGTAAAGACTAAGACTGCTTTACTGATCCTTACGGAAATATGTTGTAATTACAAGGACTCTTTTCTTATATAAAGACAACACAGAAACCTACACATAAATACAATAGACACAAAAAACACAAAATCAGGCATTGATCAAATCAATTATTGACAAAATCCCACTCAGAACAGAATAATGTCATAAGCTGAGTGGTATGTCCACAGAAAATGTAATGAGAGTTATATTTTAATCAGGTAACAACTTGACTGTCATCCCTAAGCCTCAAACAACCATTTTTGTTGAAAGATTTATTAAAGAACATTACAAATGGTTATTATTCCATTGTTTTAAAATAAGAAACCTTCTTAGAGAAGGCCTTCATAATATGTATTCTCAGTTCCTATGTGTATCTCATAGATACTAGAGTAATGGTGGGCATTTGTTTTATTCTTTTATTAACTGAACTTAAAACCTCCTCGTCAACAGAGCCTGTAGTATATGTAAACCTATTTCAACTATTTGTATATTTAATTGACATTTGATTACTAAATAGTGACATTTGTAGAGGGGGTATTAGACATATTTGCATTTTTTTTTCAAGCAGAATTTCTTTTTCAACTAGATCTATAGGCTATGTAGTTTCCATGGCTTTCACAACCAAAATAACTTTGACGGACTTTTCACAGCTGTGTGAGTAATATTTTTATAAAATGTACAGTAGATCTAGACTCTAGATCCAGGTCACTAAAATTCGCGGACTTTTCACGGCTGTGTGCGAATTATCGTCACTGAATCTATCGTAGATCTAGAAGCTATAATAGAATCTACAGATTTTAACAATAAATCACTGAAATTCGCGGACTTTTCACGGCTCCACAGGGTTAGTAATTATGTTCATTAAATTCTAGTGATTTAGCGTAAATCTAAAGTCTATATCTAAGTCACTAAATTCGCGGACTTTTCGCGGCTCTGTGCGAATTATCTTCACTAACTCTACTGTAAATCTAAATTCTAGATCTAAGTCACTTAATTCCCGGACTTTTCACAGCCGTGTGCGATTTGTCTTCACTGACATTACTGTAAATCTAGAAACTAGATCTAAGTCACTAAATTCGCGGACTTTTCACGGCTGTGTGCGATTTTATCCTCACTGACTCTACAGTAGTAATTTCGTAAAACTAGAGTTTAGATCAAAGTTTTTTCATCGTTTATTTAACTTTACACTAGGCTTTGAATTTTATAATGAAATTCAAGGTGTTTTCCAAGTTTTCAAGGTGGCTACGAACCATGAAAAGTTCTCAAAATTAAAGAAACTAGATATCTTACCTAGAATATATCTATCTAGACTGATTCAAACCGCATAAGTCACTGTGGTCTACGCTGAGATCAACAAGACAATACGATCACGCGAGTTTTCTTTAAAAAAATGGAACTTATAAATGTGTCAAAAGACCGGTAGCATTTTTCCGAAAATGGAAAAAAAATTAAATTGGAAAAAAATTCGGATTTTTTTTTTCCGAAAATAAATGTCGGGAAAATTTCGGATTTTTTTGCTTGAAAATCGGATCAGAAGAAATTTTCGGAATTCCGAAAATTTTCGGAAAATTCCCATCACTGATATTACTTGGCTTATAATTCAAATTCATGTAATTATTCTAACTTAATAACTTTTTTAGATTATAGTTTGTCATGTGCTTTGTAATGTTTTTACAGCGCCTTGAGCATACATTTTGTTTGTTAACAGCGCTTTATAAATAAAATTATTGTTATTCTGAACACTAGAACAATTTGAAATCCCCTTGACCTTATTTTATCTAGAAGAACACTTATGAATTTGAGAATTTAAAAAAAAGACAATGCAGAGATGACTACTAGTTCTTTCCATGTATTAAGCATGGCATATTAAGTGTGGAAATGAACAAGAAAATATGTAAGTACTATTGTTCATCTAAAAATACACATTCCACCAGTACATCACATATATTTGCTACAGAATTGGAGTATTTTTAATTTCTTTAACTTGCAGCAACATGCAAAGATTAGATCTACTATAGATATTATATTAATCTGAATAAAGTAAATTCTTTTCATTATTTAAATTTTTTATTGTTTAGTTCTTTATTAAGAAAGGAGTTCTTTCATTGTGTCAGAATGTATCAATTCTTGTGGCTTTAAATTGATCAGGAATAATTGTTTTTCATTGAATGTTTAGATCTAGCTCTAGAACTACTATTGACAGCAATTTTTTTATTATGTATATATACATTTGGTAGAGACGCTGAACGCTCTAGATTTAGATCAGCCCTAGCTGATCTAAGTTTACTACTACTCAGAGCCAGCAGTTTCTATATTTACCTATATTTATATCTATCTATCAAGAGTTTTATCCAGGTTAATGAAATAAAAAAATATTTCATATTCAGGGAAGCCTGAATTTCAAAAATATATGTACTTTAGTGTACACTATAGTCTGTTTCTTTCTACACAATCTTTCATGACTTTCTTGAATGCTTTTGAACATTAAAACATGCATGTGTAGCTGATGTATAGATCATTGCCATGTCAGATTATTGAGTGTGCCACATTATTAAAAGTCTATACCTATAGATGTTTGATGGTTTTAGAAAACAATTTCAAGCCCCAGAGCCCAAAATTCATCTTTTAAACAGTTGCATTACAATTGCTGAGGAATATCATCATTTAATTAAGCCAGCTACAATATTAGAAACAAGGTTCAATCACAAATAAGAATAATCTGTCTTGTAATCTAACTTTATTTTGCTGAATGGATTTCTGACTTGTTTTATATTTGGGGGAAAAAAACAAAAAAAAAAACACTTTCCATTTTGGGATGTGGGTGTTTAGGCACAATGCAAACCTACAGGTTTTAAGATTTCTAAAGACATATCTCCATATAAAAACATACCCAGAGCACTTTATAATTTCAGGACCTTCATAAGAGAATGGATCTTGAGAATCTGGATCATATCGCATCTCGTACCGTTTTGTCAGGACAGTGTCTGTGAAGTACTCGTTGGGTTCAAAGTAAAATTCTAATGTAAAACCCTATCAAAAGAGAAGAAATGAACAATGACACTATTGTACATAGTGAGAAGAATAATATAAATGATATATAAATAATATATCCTACCACTGGGTCCTTCTCATGAATAACAACTTTGATGTCCTGTAAATGTGTCAAAATGGGCTCATCATGTTCCTGAAAAATACATTATATTCTGAACATTAAAAAATGGTTAAAGAAAGGTCCTCAGAAAAATAGTTTTGAACCTGCAACAAGTGTGTCACATGTTACTAGATCTACTATAATGTGAAAACCACAAAATACCTGTGTGACAAAATAATGGTGGAAGAAAAATAACACTAGCTTTAAAAAAAAAAAAAAAAAAACTAACCTGCACCATTTCTGAAAGCATTTCAACATTCTTGAAAATTGTAAGCCAAAAGCTAGGAATACCTTTAACAAACTCTGCAGAAGAAAAAAAAATAATTTTTATTTGATAAAATGTTTTAGTATTAACTAGAACCTGCATAAGCTATTATTCAAGAAACTATACATCTATGTTGAAAAAAAAAAGGTAATACCTTGCTTTTTTTCTTCACTATCACCACCAGCCTCTTTAGTGCCTTCCAAAGTAACCTTGTCTTTTAATTCACCCTGTTGAGAATCGGGCTACATTGAACATCAATGTACCCAAATGGCACATCAAAGTTTGCACATCAAACAATTATTCACGCATAAGTTACTTTTTCCTTAACCCATCAGGATTATTCGTACCAGTGGCATCACTAGGGGGGTGCAGTCCACACCGGGTGACACCCAATAGGGGGTGACTCCCGAGTGGAAAAAAATGCACTTATCCAAAAAAAAAAAAAAAAATTAAAAATAACAACTTACAAATGTGACAGATACAAGATCGCGCAGCATAAGAATGGCTAAATAATTTTTTTTTAATGGGAAAAAATCAATAGCATGATTTTCTTGTTTGATAAATAGTGGACATGTTCACAATGAGAAACTGGCGAGAATACTGAAGAACATTTCTAAGGTTTTCAAATTTGGAACATTTGGTAGCAGGACTTAAGCTTAAAAAATTGACAGGGAAGTCATTGCTATGACTGACGTGAAGATTGCATTTATAGATTGCTTACTATCGCATTGTTTCTAGCAAAGCAAAAGTTGGTGTATGGTGGCGAATTGAAGAAGACTTTTCATTGAATAATGTTTTTGTGAGGGGGATTGTGGAAATTTTTATTCAGTGCTGAAATAATAGCTTATACGATTGCAAGGCAGCGATTAAAAAAAAAAGTTACTTTCCAAGCACGTACCAAAAAACATATATAACTGCTTAGAAAACCAATTAAGGGATATACTTATAAGAGATCAGAGACACAAATGCTGCGAGGTACTCTGGTATTATGCTGCAAGGTACTCTGGTATTACAGCTACAACTAACATGGATCTCTGAAGTTGTAAGATATATTTACATCGCTTGACTTTCTTGTTGGCAGATGTACTAAAAATAGTCAACTAAACACAAGAGTACCTTCAAATTAAAGTGTTAATTATTGGCAAAGTGGTGGCTATGCTAGAGCATAAATATTTACTCTACGAAAGATGTGAAAAGTTAGCTCAAAATTTTATTGTTAAATCATATTAGCATGTTATTGCAACAGAAAAATAAGTTTTAACAATATGAAAATATCAGGAAAGGACCCTAAGATGCAGGATTCACTATTTAAATAGAGAAGAAAAGGTTAATGCTGAGTGCATCATTATCTTTTAAACTGGGCTAGATGACAAGATATGTTTAATGTTTAAAAATTTAGAGCTGTTCAATATTTACTAGTTAAAGCGTGTTCAGTTGATGTTTAGTTTGTTTCTAATTTTAAAATCGTAGAGGTTAATGTATGTAATAATTAATAATAAACGATAATATGTCAGAGAAAAAAATATAATCGACACTCGATTTAATGTTGTGTAACAGCAATCAGCAAACTGTATTATTGAGCAAAAAGAACTAAATAGCGATAGTTTTTTATTATTGTTAAGAATATGGGGAAAGCTGGGGGGTGGGGGTGACATATTGATCTTACCGCACCGGGTGACACCCACCGTAGTGACGCCACTGATTCTTACTAACAATACAATGGCAGCCAAAGAAAGTTTTTCACATCTCATTTTACTCCATTTAAATGCAGTAAAAAAAAAAAAAAAAAAGTTCCACCCAATAACAGTTAAAGCCAACAGAAAAAAAGAAGTATAATTTGAATATGCCATTTTATAAAATTAATCTTAAGAAAAGTTTATTTTGCACGCAAGTTCATGTGTGACTAAAGAAATGTGCAACTCACAGCCAATTTGGCATCTTCATCTTTATCCTCATCATCTTCTTCTTCACTAGCCCAATCACAGTCTTCATCTGTAGGTTCTCTAGCTGCTATCAAGATTTCTTTTCTCTTTAAAAAAAATAAATTGAAAATTAGCATGTCTCTAATGAAAAAAGTAACATTAACTGAAAAAAAAAAAAAAAAAAGGCTTACCTTCTCAAATAACTCAGAGTATTTTGGGGCATATTTGAGTTCTAGAGCATTCACTTCTTTATAGAATTCTGATTCAATGTGTATGATTTCATTCTGTAACTTTTTAAGTGCTTTAATTCGTCTCTTCACCTCCTTGGGTAAGCTTAACAGAAACAATAAGGAAAACAATTACATTGTGAGATACTGGAACACATTCTGAAAGTTACAAGGTCTTAAAATCATAGGGTATGGGGTGAAACATTTGGCCAATTTCTGCTAGCAATTAATGAGGATGACAAAGGCAGTGCAAGGACAGCCTTCTGTTTTGGAGTTTCTAAGCATGTCTTTTTTTCTTTTCTTTTTTATTAAGCTGTTTAGATCTTTGCCCGCTATTAACTTGACAATTTCTATTTGAGCAGAACACTTGACATAAATAAAAAAATATTACAAAGCAATTTAATCCACAATAATTTTTTTTGAAACAATTGGAAAGTCTATATTTTACGCTCAATGCCTACTAATGAAAAAAGCATCTAATTTGGCTGACTTAGATGAGATAAAAGAAACTGATCACTGGACCAAACATAAGTGTCATAAAAAAGAAATGAAATACCTTTGAATATATCCAGAAGGTGATCCTACAATTGAACATAGCTTATCTTGCAGAGCTGCTAACACGCCTGGATTTTTCATGAGCTGATTTGCTATTGCTTGACTGTCTCCCACTTCACCTATAAAAAAAAAAGATTCATGCTTAAATTTGTATTTGTATTGATTTCAAATCTACGATTTTTATTAAACATTAAAGTTGGTTCTATCAGAACAACAATGACCTTGAGTAAAATAAAAAAAAAATAAAAAAATAAAAGCCAACATAATTTCAATTAATGTTAACTGTTTTTAAGTTTTATTCATGGGCGTCAAAATCAATTCTCAGAAAAATTGTTGCATATTGTTCTCAAATACCGTTTTTACTGACTATAATACTGAGAGCACTTAAATATTATTGTTAAATACAAATAGCATTATGCATTTGTTACGAAAAAAAAAATTTCCTTCACACATACTTTCATTTTAGTTATTTCAGTATATGTATTTCTCATGGTTGTGTTTTTTTTTAAATCTTTTTTTCTTAAAAAACTGTCTAAATACTTAATGTTGAAATATGGTCCTAGCGCAGGTGACAAACATAAATGTCATAAAAAGTTTATGGGAAATGAATAACAGACATCTTAATTGGTATAGACTGGAATGTCTTTCAACATTTTCTGACATCCTATGTGGATAAAGTGTGCTTAGTAATTTACACACTTTCAGAACTCTAGCTAAAGTTGGTTACTTTACAAACATTTCCCTAAAAGGTACAATTTCCCTAACCCTCTTCCACCCTTTTTTGAAAGAATAAAAATGTATACATGTCTTCAATGTGTTCATATACATCATTAAAACAAAAAAAAAAAGTTTCCTTTAAAAAAGAAATTCCTTTGTTATGCAGCTGACATTTTTTGTGAGAGCAATTATTTTACTATACTCTGAATGATAACCCCCCCCCCCCGGGACATCTTTAAAAAAATGTTTTTATTTTAACATCTAGACATTTATGTGAAAGAAAAAAAAAGTAACCTGTTTCTTCTCCATGATCCTCATCTTCAACATCTTCCACAGCATCACTGGAGGGACTATTTAAAAAAAAAATGACACAAGGTTTTATTCCTTAAAAGAAAAATCTATTTTTCCATATATATAAAGTAAATAAAATAAAAAACAAAAATATATGAATCTGTAAAGCAAATGTACTGCTTTTAAACTAAATGTCAATAAGGTACTTACTTTTCTGGCTCAGACATTGTCTGAAAAAAAAAAAGTTTTTAAATGTTTAAATGGTATAAAAAAAATAAAGATATTACCAATGTGAAATGTTCATTTGTTATACATTAGATTTAATTAGATTGGACACTAAAAGGCTGATGTTTATATTTAAAAAAGAACTATCAGAAAATGTTATAAATTCTTAACATAAATTCTAAAACATTTAAGACATGGAATCAGGTATTCAGATCTATGAAAATGTATCAATTTAACAAATATTTTAATAAAAACAAAATACTTATAAATACAATACAAGATGTTAGTCAATATTAAATCATCACACCATTAAAAATCTAAATATTTTGTAAGCTACATAAATATGAATAAATACATCATGTAAATTTAATCTTTGATGTATTTTATGCCAATATGCACAAGAACTCCTTTTATCTGATAGCAGTTTCAAATATGGATCTTTTTTATATTTTTCCTGAGTTGCATCCATCATACATAGACATAGCTTGAGAAGAATACATTATACATAGAATAACTAGATCTAAATTTCTAGTCTCTCTTTAGTGTTTTTTTTTTTAAACAACAGATCAGTTTTCTTGTTATGATTAAAAAACTATGGAACTTTTTTCTTTTACCTCACCCCTCTCCCTTCTACCCAAGAAAGAATCCTAATCAAGCGAATGTATATATCTAGTGCATGCACTTTATAATCTTTCAATGACAATTAGATCTAGGCTTAGTTAGACGACTATGTGCAAAATGTTCATAAACATTAATTTATTAAACTCTTCCATCAGAAAAGCCTTGCATTCTGAAATTTCTGACAGCGCTCGAGTCATTTCAAGAACATGATAGTCCTTTCAAAACCTAGATCTCTACCCAAATTTATTTATATTTTCGTTTTTTTTACTTGTGAAATGAGAATGGCAATGGCAAGCTATTTTTCCCAGTATGTCCCAACAAGCTAGTTATTTTTTTCTCTGTGATATACATTAAATATCATTAAATGTTAAATTTCTAGAAAAATCATTTTATAAAAGACATTTTTTAGATCAGAGCCCAGGTTCCGTCCTCCATGAATAGAACTAATAAAGGATTAGTGTTGGCTGAGTGGTAAAGCATGGTTTCAATAGTGAGGTGTGCTCACCGATTTGAATCGAGGACTAGGTCTAATTCTAGATATTCAGACAACAGAGACTAGTGTCGTGACCTACAGTCCGAGACAAAAAGTCTACAACTAGATCTGGAATACTCTTAATTTATTATTCTATTAGATCTAGATCTATACAGTCTAGATCCAGATTCTAGAATTAGTTTCTACCACTCTGCTCTAACTAACCAGAGAGCCCAGACTCACAAGAATTTTTACAATAAGAATCATTACAATTAGAACATTGATGACATTATGATTATTAGTAATTATTAGATTAGATCTAGAACTATTAGAATGAGTGTTAAAAATTCAACTGATCTGAATCAGAGTAATCAGACTAATCAGTGAATGATGATTTCATTAAATTTGAATGATATAGTTGGTTGACATAGGTCTGAATCTGATACTACTGATAGGTGAGAAGGATCATTCATATCATTAAGATTCAAGATTAATTGATTAATCATTAATACTAGATTCTAAATCTTAGACTAAGTAATAGAAGATATACCTAGATCAGTGATGCTCAACCTAATTCGTCCTGCGGGTATGTCGCGGGCCATATCAGCAAAAAGGTACAAAAAATGAAATAAAAATTGCCCTAAAATCCTAAAACTATATGAAACTATTGGATCTAGTACTTACATTAATTAATGGCATATTTAAAGACAAAGTTAAAGTCTATCATTTTTACGCGTCTAAAAATGGCTTCATTTGTCTATTTAAAATGTAAGCAATATTGCAGCTACCTTTGCCACCAACTTATTTACTTGTCTCTTTTTGATCCTCCAATCAATCTGTAGGCCTATTTTAACCAATCTTTTATACGTGGTTCAAATCAAGAAGGCCTTCATATTTCATTATTTGTTTTATAATGCTTCTGTATATGCTGTTGTTTTTGATACAGCAAGACATTCTTTACAAAACAAAGATGTTGGCTTATTATCATGTTTCAAAAAAAAAAAAAAGAACCATTCACTTTTACTGGTAGATTCTACATTTAGGCTTTCAAACGCACACATGTATGTAAAATGCCTTTTGGTACCAATCCATCAGAGAAAAGTTAAGGCCCTAACAAAGTTAAAGATACATATTCAACTTTTTTTGAAGGGGGTAGGACTTTCTATTTTTGGACCGACATTTTGGGCCGGATGGAACCGCGGGCCGTACTTTGGGCATCACTGACCTAGATGATAAGATTTAAAATCTAAACTTGAGGAGAGTGACTAGACAGTGACAGTCACAGTGTAAGTGTAGACACTCATGCTGTGAGTGTGATTAGTGAATGTGATAATGTGGTAATTATTTATGAAATATAATCTTGAGATTATGATTTTAGAGATTTAGATTCGAAATCGAGACTCATCAGTGACAGACAGTGACAACAGTGATGATTCAGATCCGAGTTATAATAAGTTAGACTAAGTTAGATATAGACTCTAGTACATCTAGCTCAGCCTCAGTGCCCTCACTCGGCCTCAGAGTACTCAGACTCAGTAGATCTACTTAGTCTTAGATTCTAATTCAGTGGTGAGAATACATGATTAATACACTATTAGATATCTTATGATTTATTAACTAAAATCAGTCACTGTAGTGTAGACTACTAACTCAGTCACTAAGAGTTACTTACTAATCTAGATCTAAGTCTAAGAATCTACTTAGATCTAGATTATAACTTACTAAGACTAAGTCACAATGTGACTACGAGTAAGACGTCTAACTCTAAGTACTCAAAGTAAGACTAGATTCTATGACTTAAAAAAAACTAAAAAGTAGTGTCTACTCTAGTCTAGATTCTAAGACTAAGTCGTCTAAGAGACTAAGTCAAGTGACACTGACAACTAAAATAAATTTAGAAAATCAATCTTTTTTTTTTACTAAAACTAAACTAATAGCTCAACGTGCAAATTACAAGTAGTCGTAGAAATTATCCTAAAACAGAAAAACATTTAAAAAATAAACAAATAGCTCTATAGACTAAAAAATGTAATGGTTTAAATACCTTGCAACTTTCAACTGTCGTGCGCACGAGGAAAATGGTGGCTCGTAGAGAACTATATATGTTTCCGATAATTCTATTGGCTACTAGCATGCATCGTTGAGAGGATGTCCAATCATTTATGCTGTAAGTTTACACTTTTGGAATGTAGAAACCTCCTTGAGCATATTTGGCGGGTACTGTTTTTGTTTAAGTCACCAATATAAAATATCCGTACATTCTTTAATTTCAGATATAAAAAAATTCTAAAAAGTGTTATCTAATAATGCGCTCAAGCTAAAAAAAAAAAAATCAGTCCGATTCATATCTTGATTTGTAAATTAAATTAAGTTAAAGATAGATTCTAGGCTTAGGCTAGTGCTAGATATGTAGATCTAATATACTTATATAGATGCTAGTTTTTTTTTTTTCTTCCTTAAATTGAATTTTAAAAAAAAGTGCATTTATCCTCTAGCCCACTGATAATCTGCGAAAAGTATTTCACATTTGGTTTCCTTAGAATACATCTTGATCTAAATAAATTTTATTTTTTAGTAGTTAATGAATACGAATCCGTATCGGCCTATACTCAATTGTAAAATCTAAAATTTTCCTGTGAGTTCTACAAATACCAAACCGATGTAGCCAAATAAAACAATTTTTAAAAAGTTACCATTAGCACATTAGACCTACTTTTGTCTTTCTGTTTATATTTCTACCTCTATTCTTCAAAATTCTTATATAGTGTCAATTAAGTGGATCGAGTTTTGTGAAACATCTAAGATTTTTTTTTTAAATAATTCAAGTTTTGCCGTTCTATTTCAAAGGATATTTGTCAAGAATGAGAAGAGATTGAATACTAAAACAAAATTGGTGTTCATCTTTTTATACATAAGCTTAGGATACCATTGTTGTTTGTTTTACATGTATTAGGTAAATAGTTAAATGAATAAATAGTCGTACTTGAACATTTTCACACATCAGCTGAACTTGATTATGTAGTGATCACTGGTATGACTCCTTGCAATGCAATTATGAAGCATTAAAGATCAATAGAAAGAAAACTGGCGTCAAAAACTTTGTCCTTATACAATAAAATCTAAATCTCCAACGCAAAGCAGTTCTGTTAGGTATATATGGGGCAGAGACTTGGAGTCTTATGCATTTACTAACAAATCCTTGCCACATTTAATTGGTTTGAAATGCCCGAACAAATGGAAAACAACCCAGCAAACACTTAACAGACTAAAAAATAAAAAGATGTAAATTGGGGCTGAATCGGGCATACAATGCGAAAAAAAACAGGAGTTAACATTACAAAAAAGGCTCTAGACTGGATCTCACAGTGGAAGACACATGCTGGGAGACCAAAGTAAACATGGGGAAGATCGACAGACCAAAAAGACCAATGAAGAAAATCTTTTATCAAAGTTATTTTTATATTGTATGAGGCATCAGCTACTTATGGTTTACGGAATATGAGCACTTGAAAAAAAATAGGCACATATTATTGCGTTTTAGACACATAAGTTCATTCATTTATTTGATATCTTTTTAAAAAATTATACATGTTGTTGTCCCTTTTTTATATGAAACGCAACAGTTATTACCGAGCTTATATCCAAACATTCCATCTGTCTGGTCAAAATATTGTACACGTTATTACTCCTACTCATCTTCTAGGATCAAGTTGCAACTTTGCAGAATTATTATTTGTCCATGACAACATGTTAACCAGTCTGTTTTATATTGAAAACATACTTGATCGGTGGCGGGCGACCTGTGACAATTATTACGCGTACAAAGAAGCAGAGAAAAGAGTCATTCTCTAAAAATTTAAACTAATAATAGACTACTGACTAACAAAAGTTTCTATTTGTATAAGTAGTTTAATAGCTCAATGGAGAACACGACCTTCCATCATGGAGGCTCAAGTTCTAATACAGAATCAAATTTTTTCTTCTTTTTTTTTTTTAAAAGCAGCACGTAAACCTTCCCCCCTTTAAAAAAAAACTGGTCCACAAAGTGAATAGGACCATTAGACTATAGTGCATTGATCGTGCTATAAGTATTTTATATGGAATATGTAGGCTACTAATTCGGCGGCGGATGATAATTGCCAAAAATCACTCACAGTCGCTGACAAATAGCACTCTTAGATCACACTAAAAGGAGTAAGTTCCACTGACAAACCAAACAGTTTATCCTTGTTGGAAACTAATCTATTTGGTATTGCAAGTATATTATTACATTTTGATTCATTAGAAAAATAATGAATGATTCAAAATAATTAATGCATTTTCAATCAATATAAACGAGTTATAAAATATAATAAATAATATAATAATTTTTTTTATATTTAACTTGTTTTTGTCCATTATATTTTGGATTTAAGTTTACTGTGTAGGCCTAATTGTTTTCAAGATATTCAACATCATTTTGTATGGGTTCTCCATAGACACAAATAAATATAGACTGGCCAATAACATAGTTTTTTTAAACAAAAACTTGTGAATTGCAAATGTGTGTACTTTATTTTATGTCTATCAATTTTGTTTAATCTCTAAGACTGAAGATCATGCAATTTTTTAATTTTTATATTTGGAAATCCGAATTTAATAGATGTACATGTTTTCAAGCTACATAAAGTTACTTCCTTTTTCCAGTCTATATTTATTTATGTCTATGGGGTTCTCATATTGTCCAAAAACTATATAGGCCTATAAGCGCACCGTATTTCATGTTTTCATGATGCAACCAGATTGTGTAAAGTAAAAGCGAGAAAAAAATGTCATCTAATATGGATCCATAAAAAATATTACGATTTTGTATCAGTGACTATATATATCTTTTCTTCTTATTTTTTTCTTTATGTTCATGTAAAGTTAACTTGTCGGTTGCCAGAATTTTTTTTAACGAGTACATTAATTTTTCATTACACCGTCTAGACGGCGCTGTCAGTACTTCCGTTAGTAACAATTTCCTTTCTTCTTAGAATCCAACATGGGTCGCATGCACAATCCCGGGTGAGAATTTTTTTTTTAAATACAGCAATAATTTGATCTATAATTGAAAAATAATTAATGTAGAAACAAATTAAGTTTTAATTTAAAGCTCCAAAGTATTTTTTCAAATATTTATTATGTTTTTGTCGTATATATTTCGAAAGAAATTTAACGACCACGCACTCTCGCAGCAGGCCATGCTGATTTTTCAAGCATTGCTTGCCCTATGCGCTATATTTATATTTTTGTAACATTCAGTGTCATTCACTTTTCTTGATCTATCTAGATCTAGACCTAGATCTATAATATGTATCTCTGAGGAATTGAGATAAACAAGATTATTATTATAGACTTAGATTAGACGTCTTGTTAGATTATTAATTCTGGTCTGGTCAATAAAAAAATTCAATGATCAAAAATCATCAATCAAATTTTGATTCAAATCTTTTTATTTCATCTCAATATC